>JAQPZY010000756.1:0-77500 GCA_029931535.1 Margaritifera margaritifera | reverse complement strand
TAACCTACGCAAAAGGTAAAGAGGCTGAACGCAGAAAATTGTGTTACATAAACTAATTGGGTTTGAATGCTTAATTATCACCAAAATGTGCTCACCATGAGTTTTCCCTATATACTGTTCAAGGCATCGCAACACTAATCGACTTGCTTCATTTTTCCACATTTTTTCAGAGAACAAATATTGATGAATGGACTACAATAGGATGCAATAACAGCTAATTGTCTCAATTATTTTATTGATATCTTAATTGGAAAGCAATGATCTCGATATCTGAAAGCAATGTCTATTTATTTTCGAATTTGGCCTGTCTAACAATATGGTCTAACACTGTCTTGAAAAATAGTATTTAAGAAATTAAAAACGTTCATTTCCTATCTTTAGCATTAAAAATGACATTCTTCCATGTTATATAAAGGCTGGAGATTTTTTTAAGATATCTTTCAATGATCATGATATTGCTACCAGTAGCTCCTTTTTTCCCCAGTGTGCCAAGCAAAATTATAAAAACTGTAAGGTACAAAACAGGTATTAGTTTCACATATGCTACACATATTTTGTTAAAATCAAAATTTGGTATTAGCATAAAATAACTTATCAGCATGAATGGATTGAATAGACGATGTAACTATACAAAATAAATGTTTTAGTTGTAAGAGATTATCCTGTGTATGGTTTTGATTATTACAAATTTTGAAACATCAGCTGAATCATAAACTATAACATTTACTCTCTTGTTTTTCGTTTTCTTGTTTCTTTTCTGCTTATAATCGTTTGCGTAATTCTACTTTATATTCTTCATCTCTCCGTTTCATATAAATCTATTTTTGCTTCTAATTCTCAGTTTCCTTTTCATGTCTTCTTAGATTTATTCCACATGCCTTTTGGTGTCTTTTTTCTTTGCAATGCTTGTCAAAGACATATATTTTATCGTCCTACCACATTTACATTTAAGCCTTTCATCATCAGGGATTTCTAATATGTAATAATAAGTAAGGTCAAGGTAATTTGTTATGTACCAATAATAAGCCATTGAATATCCACGATCACTCATATATTTATATACGCAGTGCTGGCATTTTTGGTACTTTGTTCCAAGTTTTTCCATCTTTTCAATCTTTTTTCGCTCTCTCTCTCTCTCTTACAGTATTTGCCAGACAAAATTTGCAATAGCTGAAGTAAAATAAATTGGTAGTACAGGAAAACGCTGATTATCACGACGAAATCCACGTCCCCACAATTGGTCCGGATTATAGTTTTATTTCAATAAGATGCATTCCATCGTTCCCAAATGTAATGATAATTTGTTGTCAGAAGCCAAGGATTGCAGGATTCTTGTTCTTTCCCTAGCTTTTTGTAAGGTGCAATCTGGATCCTCATGTAAAAACAAGATAGCAATGTCATCTGCATATAATAAAGCTTTCAAACAGAACTTATGAGAGTTACCATTGTTACGACTCTATGGTCTAAGAAAAATGTAACAGAAAGAAAGTGAAACCAACACATCAAGTAAAAATCAACAAGCAATTTATTTTTAGATAATTAAAATGAAAATCAAAAGACACTTACAGTAACGTGAAATAAAATCCAAATAATTCAATAATCCTAAGTGTCCTAATCACAAGTCCTAAATATAGAATGTTCCGAATGAATATCATTAGCCTTGAATGTCCTGATGTGCTTGTAGTCTTGAATGTTCTAATATGCCTGAATGATGTAATCCAGAATATCTTTAAATAAATTCACATAAATCCCAAAGTCAGTTCTTAATCCAATATGAGAATTAGCACTTTTGGTAATTTCAATTAATGTTTCAAATAAATAACTGCTCGCTCTGACTTTGGAATGATTTTTTTTCACAACACATCTATAAACATCTGATTATTAGAATTATTCTTCTTAGGCTGACCGTTTGAACAAAAATGAAATATTGTCCACCGAAATCTCCATATATAAACATAAGTCACGTGACAGAATGTTCTAGAAAATGCGCTACTTTAGTGGAAATTTTCCTCCGCGGATGTGACTTCTCGCACGTAAGCAGTGGAAAAATTCCATTCTATATATCAAATGCTATGTAAACATGTTGTTTATAAAATGACTAAAGTACAACTTACCCTTTGAACACGTATTCTAAATTCGTTATACATAACACCATATCATTCACATAACACAAAAATACGAGGTCCTAAAGAAACTATCCAGAGGTACACAAGATGATATTGTCAAAGATTTGGAATCTGTATTGTTGCACCGACAATTTGTTGCATATTGCTTAGGTGTGATTAAAGCCATTCAACGAAGTTGACACCTATTCCAAAGGATTTTTCACACAAGATATCATGATTTACTGTGTCGAAAGCTTTGTGTAAGTCGAGTATGATCTTTCCAGTGAAGAAACCTTTCGATGTCTGAACTTTAATACGATCAAAAATATGCATCAAACATGTCTCAATGGAGTAGATTCCCCTAAAACCAGATCGTAGTTTATACAGCAAATTATTCATAGTTAACAAGTTTTCAAGCTGCACATAAATTGCTCTTTCTGGAATCTTGGACACAATACTGACTATGCTAACAGGCCTGTAATTGCTTGCATCAATCCTACTCTCCGTTTTGTAAGAGGTCTAACCCTAACTTACTTCAATTGACCCATTGCCATAAGTCAATCAAACTCTAACATGTGCCAATATGTGTGAACCACCGATCAATGCTATTGCTGGCAAAAATGTGAGGTATCACGTGATTTACGGACACACTGGCAGCTTGTCAGACATTAAAGCCTAATACCCGTCACCTACACGATTGCCATTATATATCATATACAAATTCAAATCGCCGTAACTTCAACATTTTCCATCCATCATGAAATTTCAGTATACACTTAAAACGTTATGCCAGATCACATGGGATAAGTGTAAACCTAAATACTTTAATTTTATATGACGTGCTATGCTAATGAGTAGGCGTGGTTATATCTGTTCCGGCGAAAGGCCAATTCAGCAGGCACATTATCACTTGATATAGATAAGTTAACGATAAAAGTCATTGGAATTGTAAAAACAATGGCACCAAGTTTTACTAACCTTGCTTTCAAGGTCTGCACTTTTACATGGATCGAGGTTACACAATTCAATTCTACAGTCAATTGCAATTTATCACAAAAAAGCAACAGTTACACATTCAACAGATTCTACAGTCACCTGCAATTTGTATACCTGATGCAGTCATAATATCACAACACTGGCACGGGACATACTGTCATCCCCACAGCTCATACACAGTGTTAGACCAGTACCATGTTTGAACTATAACAATCAGAACAGCTAGTGAATGGATATTGTTGCTGAGTCAGGCGTTGATTGTTTGCACCTTTTCAAAATTGGCCATATCTGACGTTACAAAGATGCATATTTTCTTGCCTCAATCCCAAACTTGTCTGCACAGTTTTCATTACAACCCTGCTCTACAAGCTTGCAACCATACACTTAGCCAATGAGTCACAACTTGGAAACTGTTGAGATCCCCATCAGATAGCCGTGTGTACACATACTAGGCATCAAAATACAAGTTGATACGTGCAACTGACAACAATTCCCCCGCCAAGAACTTAGCCATTGGAAGCTATTGAGATCCCCACCTTATAATCATATATACACTTACTAGAGTTGAAAACACAAACGTATGCATGTAACTGACCTTGACTCTGTGGTCCATCTCTACCCATAGGGACTTTGCCCCTGGGCCATAACTTGGAAACTATTGCGATCTGCCTAGTTCTTCATGCTTCTGGTATAGTTCTAAAATGCAACCAATTATCATGAGCCCAAAAATGGGGTTTTACATTCGAAGTTTGTCGATCTCGAAACAACTGTTTCCAGTTTTTGAATGGAGTTTGATAATTTGACTGGACTGTCCTCATTTCTGTATAAATTGTGACATTTCTAATGATGCCATACGATTAATTAGAATTTGTTATTGGTACTTGGGACCTGCTGTTCCTGTTGATTATTATATGGTGGTCCTTAAAGTTGTAATATTATTATTATTATTATTACAGGTTCTTTAGTTCCCGCGAAAACTTCACAATGTTTCTAGACCAACTACTGACCGGAAGTATGGTGAAGACTGGACTTGTAGGCCTGGTTACTGGACTGGCAGTGTACTGGTTGATGCATTGGAGGAAAATAAGGAAGCTTCCCCCTGGACCTCTGGCTTTACCTCTTATAGGACACTTTCTCTGTTAGTACTTCTGTAGACCTGGCACCAGACTGCCTCAAATTTTAGATGTTTTATGACAGCATTCCCTTAAGCAGATTTAAATAGCACATATCTAACAGAATCCATTTTATCCAGGTTAAAAAAAATGTAAATGTAGCCTATTCAAGTTCGATAATTTCCCAACAGGCTTCCATGTTTCTAGCTAACACTGCAAAGGGTACCTAATGCCACCACCATTTGTAATACAGGGTGCTATAAGTACATCAGTAATAAAACCCATGAGAATTCCTATACATGTATCTGTGTCTTGCAGATACCTCAGGATCTGACATTGGATACTGTGCCCAGACGCCAAAAGCTATCAGCATATTGGGTCTGGACTGCCTTATTATGAATTCTGAGATAGTCCACTGTACTACTGTATGATATCAAAACTAGTTCTATATTTTGTGAAACACAATTTCAGGAATAGCGAATCTTAACATGCCAAAAGGTTAGGTTTAATACTTACAGTTTAATATTATAGTGCCTTATCTGGGTTATTTCATTACAGCTTGGCTACAACGTTCTTTTCTTAGTAGCTCACCGGGCTGCCATCTGTTTTTGAAATTTGTAAGACCTTGTTCAAATATGAAAAGAAGAATATATGTTTTTGTTTACTTATGCTGATGTACTTACATTATCTTACAGCGTTCAAGTCAACACTGATACACGAGAAAGTATATGAATGGTCAAAGAAATATGGACCAGTCGTATCTGTTGCTGTTGGTAAGAAGCTTCACTAAATGTAGTTCTTTCTCCAGGCTGCTCCATTGCGCCTTTTAGCACAAGAACATTCAAATGGGTTATTATAATCATCGGCAATGCAATGTAAAAGGCGCATACAAAAAATAACTGTGTATTGCTTTAAATCTTATGTTCTCTATCCTAAATATTTGGCAAGTCGACTAAGTCATCAAGAGGCTTGATTTAATTGCAGCGACAGCTCAGACCAAGCGTAAATTAAAGAATGAAAAATTATCTGCCTTTTTTCACACTGAATACTTAAGTCAGTAAAGGCGATAATGACATATGGTTTCATACAAAGGCAGGCTCCGTGTATTTATACGCCATTAAAACGAATGAATTGACATTGATGATGGGGACAACGGGAGCGTTGCATAAGGATCTAATACCAATACTGGGAGTGATAGTTCGGCCTATCGAGTGTAACTAATGCACAAGAAAATGGAATCATCATATTCCTAATGATCCGAAATAAAAAGATTGGCTTCAAAATGACCAAAGCGGAAAATAAAAATTTGATTTGTTTTACTGTGCAGCAATTTAAAAGAAAATATCCATGATGGAGGTAATTGCAGGCACCTAACGTTATTTTAATTCTTATATGTAAAAATGTTATATTGACTAACATGTGAAAATAATTTTACAATAATTTATTATCGAGGAATACAAGTAAGAAATTAATGCAAATTAATAATTTTAAGAATTTAAACATAAATATTCATAATTGTGGTGACGTTACAAGAAAGTAATAAGTTCATAGAAAATGATGAAGCATTATGCAGAGCCCGCTGATTGCTCTTTTTTTTGCAAAGCTGGACAAAAATACTGGTAAGTCTTGCTCAGGATAATGTGTGGTTGATGAAATATACCAACCAGTAAGGCTGCGATGTAAAGAAAAATGAAATTAAATTTTTGTGTACATTTTAATTGATTTTAATTATGTTAAAAAATTTTAATTTAATTTGGATGTATTTAGTCCTATGTGCTTTCTTTGGTAATACTGATACTATATAATGAGACAAGAAGTTGATCAGACATGCATATATTAAAATGGTTTAATATTTATAATACCATATCTGACACAGCACAAAAAGTCAGGCCTTTCAAAATGTCAAACTGCAATGATTGTTTGTAGAGCTTTTAAACAAAATTATATCAATTCTCAATTGCTTCATCCTATTTCCTCACTATGTCATCATTTTTTTAAATTTGTTTTTTTTTTTTTTTTTTGCCTTTTGAAGAAATACGTTTTTTTCCCAACAAACTATACGTGCAAAGCTTTAATAAATCTTAGCCTGAAATATATTTTTGAAAAAGTACTGGACTTTATCAGTAAAAACTTCACGAGGTAAATTCATGAGTGGGATAATATTGAATAATATAATAATGCACACTGATTGGGAGACGGTTTTCAGCAGGATTTTCTTGAGACATTGTCGAAGCTGTAGAGGTAGGCACGAAAATTTGTCTCAAATTACTCAACATGCAAATCACAGTTTCAGAGAATAAATATTCGGGCTTCTTTTCTGATTACAGTTTCATGATATTCTATACGGAGGAAAGAAATTTAGGATATGTTTTAATGATAAGTACACGTTCAATATATATATATATATAAATTATAATGATAATTGTAAAGGAATCATCTATAAGCTAAGTTGCAGCTGATTTATAAAAAAAATCTTATGTATGAGGGTTTTCTTACATTATAACATTGTCAAAAAATATATAGTTTTGACTTTAAGGGATTTCATTCCTCAAAGGCTAAGTTATAATTAAGATTACGTGTATTTAGAGCGATATTGTTATTTGTTTATGATTATAAAAGGAATATAATTATTGATATGTTGCAGGCTATGTTCATCCCTTTAATCCAGTTTAATCTAGTATTATCTGAACCCTCCAAGCCATCAGTATTTTGTATTAAAATATAACAATTTAAAAGTCTTTTAGTCCGTATTGTTTTTTTAAACAAATTTCTTTATTTTAGTTTTTCTCTTTCTTTATTCACACCATCACAATGTGCATGCATTCAAATATATGTTATTTATCTCTCTTTATACATTATATCAACATCTACAATATGAGTGATATCTTTTTTAATTATATATTTCATAATGAGATATTGAAATATATCAATGGAAGAAATATTATATCGCCACATTGGCGATACCACTTTTATCACTACAGTGGCGATATCACTTTTGGAACTACTTTCTTTTTCCATTTAGGAAGTATATCTGTCCTTATGTATATTCTTCAGACCTATATTTCCATATTTAGGCCAATTTTATTTTTTCTTCTTCTTTTACCTCTCTCTTTGTCTCTCTCTCTCTCTCTCTCTCTCTCTCTCTCTCTCTCTCTCTCTCTCTCTCTCTCTCTCTCTCTCCCACCCCCATCAGAATGAATAGATCTTAAAATGTGTCAACACTGTTGACCCTGTAGTATACATTTATGTAATCAATGATAAAAGGCACCGTCAAGAATGCATAAACACGAACCCCAAACAACATAAAGCAGGCTTCAAGTATTAATATTTTTATCATTAGTTTTCCAAATGAATCCTGCAAATTGTCAGTAACTGAACTCACATGACCTGTTGCTATTCAATATTCTGTGTCACCTATGCAGTATCATATATATCTTACACTCAACGACAAATGGTACACATATTTAAGAAAACTCTTGATTACATATAGTAATAAAAGTTGTTAAGCACCGATTTTAACTGTCATCACAATCATAATCATGTTTGAAAACGGTGGAGAAATCATGCATTGATTAGTGGCGATTGCAAACTGAAATTAAAAGTAACAATCGAAATTAGGTTGAAAGGTCTCTTACCGAAATAGACTGAAAGCCTGCCAACACACAAACTTCACGTCTGAATGCAACAATAAACACAAATAGCGGCCAAAATCATTACAAGTAAATTCACATCATTAAAATCAGTTGTTTAATGATGTTACGCTCTGAAGCATGTTGGAGCGTTCTGTCCTGTTGCTATAGTATTCCCACACCAGCTATGTTGATTGAAATGTTCACTGTATCAATCCGTGCAAGAAATGTGTTAACGAAAATAAAAATCTCTTCATTTTCGCATGACAACATTCATTAATTTGACAAAATACAAAATTTGAAGCATTATATGTACAATCTAATTTTAAAAACTCGCTGTCCTAAAGTTATTGTAAAATTTCGGAACTTCTTTTCATGGATGTAGTAATGCAGTCATTAATCGCATTGACACAGAATGGAGAATCAAATTCATGCAAATCGATGGTTTTTGCCTTAAAAAATATATAATAAAAAGACAATCTACATTTTTGGAGTAGATATAAGGCAATATTTCACTCGTGAAGTGGAAACATTATATATTGGCATTTGTGGCATCGCCACTCATGACAATACAATGTTTCCACAGTCCAATCCAATCTAAATATTATCAAAACTCCGAATAAACTGTTACTTAAGAGATTATCTTTTTTTAAAGGATATGGAATTATGTTTCTCAATACGTAAGTTAAGAAAAAAAACTATTTTATTCTTTTCGTTTAGATTACATCTGGATCTAATTCATGTGGGTAGATGCTAAAGGTCACTTAGATTTACTTTAGGCTGCATTTATTCATCTTTTCTGTTTAGGTTCTTACGTGAATTATTGCATTTAAACCAGAGTGGAAATAAACATTTAAACGAATTAAACAGAACAAAAAATACCACTCTAGCAGTTGACTGTATTATGTTCATTCCAATCAAAACCTTGTGCCACTTGGTGCAATCATCCGTATCAATAGTGACATATACTGGTATAATCAACATACTGTATACAAGGAAATTTAGAAAGCTTGACCATGTTAAATAGTAATCTTCTGAATTATGGGAAAGTACTAGGTAGTAGTTATCATTGTTTTTGACAAACTGTATTGGGTGGGAAATGTTATGAAGGATAACGGGTCTAGAATGCTGTATCAGCTAGCTATGAGGTGATATTTTAGATACTAACTTGCATAGTGTGTAGCAGTTGATATGAAGCATTAGCGGGATTGACACGGCTTATTGGCCTGGAGTTTTAATCATAATAAAGTGATTTATTATATACCTATAAATAATACATAAATCTAACTAATAATTTTCCGACAACCTATTAGGAACAACTGTATCACTGACTAGTTTCTTCCAAATTCTGTATCACTACAGTTGCCCCGGTGGAGGAGTGATCTAAGGCGCTCACCTTTACAGATCACTCACACATCTCACCTCTATCCGCGTGAGTTTGAGTCTTTGCTTGACCAACGTGGGTATGTGAGAAAGCTTGCCAGTAGCTTTCCGTAGGTTGGTGGTTCTTCCCAGGGTCTTCCTCCACCAAATGTAAAGCCTATAATGTGCTGAAAAATGACTTTAAACCCCACAAAACCACAAAAACAAAAACGTATCACCACAGTCTGAAAAACTGGTACTATGACTAGTTTTAAAGTTTTACAATAACAAAAGTCTAACAGTCTTTTCGTTAAAAGCATATTAAATAACCCACCAGTTGTCAAGTGAAGATCTCAAACCGTCTTGGAGTTCCACATCATCTGTATTCAGTTTGAATTGGAAAATCTCCAATGAAATGCTTTTCTGCATTCACCGCCAAGCACTTTTGTTAAAAAATGTCTCCGAAGCAAAGGAGAATTAAAATTACTAACGCTGCCACCGAGTTCATCCTCTATAAGCACATTCATGAAAATACACCATTACATGTTTGTTTCTGTGTGTCCAGACAGTATATCCATGCATGTTATGCAGCGCCTTATCATTTAATAGTAAGCTTTGTACGATATAGAAGTAGTTCCAGTGATTTATTTAAATAAATGTTTCTTCTTTAAAGGTATATAAAAGCATGATCTGTTTTGTATGTTTTGGGGAAAGCTGTAAATATATCGTGGGTATACGAAATCAGCGGCTCACACTCAATAGTTAGCATCTTGTGAGATCATGTAATATCATATACCCACTTAAGCTGATACAGTTTTCCTGATCAACATAATCAACATACTATGCTAATAATGCATTGATATTTTCCTACAAAATCAAATATATTTTACAAATCTGTTTGTAATATTTTCTGAGCCTAGAAACTGTCTTGATTGTACTCCAATCCATTGTATTTTCTTCAGGACCATTCAGATTTGTGATGGTGAATAGTATTGACATTGCCTTGGAGGTGTTGGTGAGGAAAGGTACAGACTTTGCCAACAGAATGTCCACTTATTCAGGCAGGTAGTATTATAATACTGTAGGTTTAGGGCAAATCCAAAATATGAATGAACACAAAATATTTGACAATTGTGAGGTTACTTCAGGTACCATTACATTGTTACGCATATTGCTATTCAGTTCACCAGTATTTGTAGATAGCTACTCCTCTTTTTCAGAAAAGTTTTAGTATTTTCCGGTACTGGAAGGTATCAAGTAGGCACATTAAATAGAAGTGCCCAAAGTGTTATAAGTCATAGTATTGCACACAAGACCTATATACAGTTTACATTTCACCTATTACAAAGAGGAGTAACCTAGCTGCTGGAGTTTAACAATGTATTTAAAAATAGAAGACAGTTCTTTCCACATAAGACCTTGAGGGCAAACATTTATAAACAAAAATGACAGAGGAGGTTCGGTCTCTCAGTAAAATCATAAACACTGTAATACAGTGATATTTTACTTAATAAGTAAAGAATGGTCATAGTGTCCAATTTCATAATGATATTTATGAGTTTACTGCTTACTTAAAAGATTTTCATGAAATAAAATTACAGTAAAAAATCAGTAATATCTGCATTTAAACATTGTTACGACTCTATGGTCTAAGAAAAATGTAACAGAAAGAAAGTGAAACCAACAAATCATGTAAAAAATCAACAAGCAATTTATTACTAGATAATTAAAATGAAAAATCAAAAGGTCACTTACAGTAATGTGTTTTGAAATCCTAATAATCCAATAAGAATGATTGTTCTAATCACAAGTCCTAAATATAGAATGTTCCGAATTCACGGCTGTGTCCTTGAATGTTATGATGTACTAATGGTCTCCAAAGTCCTGATGTACTAGAAATCTTGATGTGCTGATGTCAAAATGAAGTATTCCAAAATCTCTGAATAAGTTCAGTTAAATTCCAAAATCATTAATTAAAAATCCAAAATCCAAAAGTTTATGAGCACTGTTATAATCCAATGAATATTTAAATAATTCCTCTCTTAGAATTTGGAATGAATTTTCACAACTGTAATAGCTCTTTACAAGACTGATGGTAATGTCAAAACTGAAAAAATGTCCACCAAACATGGCATATATAAAGATTGGTCACATGACAGAATGTTCTAGAATATGAGTCATCTTAATGGAATTTTTACTTGTAAACAAAAATCAACCTTGACCTTCAAATTGAGAAAACATATTGATCAAAACAACCTAATTCAAGGACACTAGTTAAACATGTTTTTCCTGATAACATTAAGATTTAAGCAAACATTAAAGTGAAGAAACATTTATAATTTCCTAAAATATTTATAATATTATATAAACATCATACATAACACCTCCCCTCATAAAGAAAAAGAAAGATTTATATAATAAAGCTTTCTTTTGAATATACATCTAATACTATAATAACCAAAATTACATAAGAACATGTTTTATGATACTGGACTTAATTACATCAAGCAATATTACATTTCTAGGCACGTGAGAGTGCATCTGCAATCACATTGTCTTTTCCCCTGATGTGTTTGATGTCAATGTTATATTCCTGCAATATCAAACTCCATCTCAACAATCTCCGATTTTTATCTTTCATTTTGTTGATGAAAGTAAGGGGATTGTGATCACTGTACACAATAATTGGAGAAAGAGCTGAGGTAACATACACTTCAAAATGCTGTAAAGCCAATATCAAAGCCAAACATTCCTTCTCAATTGTGGAATAATTTTTCTGGTGCTTGTTTAGTTTTTTAGAAAAATAACACACAGGGTGATCCACACCACTTTTGTCTTCCTGAATCAATACTCCACCAACCCCTACATCACTTGCATCAACAGATAATTTAAATGATTGGCTAAAATTTGGTGCAGAAAGAACTGGTGCATTCTTAAGCATGGCCTTTAACTTGTCAAAAGATTCCTGACACTTGTCAGACCAATATAATTTGGTTTTCTTACTCAATAAACTTGTCAAAGGTTCAGCAATTTTGGAAAAATTGGAACAAAATTTCCGATAATATCCAGCCATACCTAGAAATCGCATCAGTTGCTTTTTACAAATTGGAACTTGAAATTCAGAGATAGCTTTGACCTTAGCTTCTATAGGTTTAACTTGACCTTGTCCCACAATATGTCCTAAAAATGTGACACAAGCATGGCAAAACTCACTTTTGCTCAAATTAATTGTCAGATTCGCATCACTGAGTCGATCGAAGAATTTTCGAATAGTTTCCAAATGATCTTCCCAGGTGTTGTTGTAGATAATGACATCATCGATATAAGCGTCACAATTATCAAGACCAAATGTTATCATGTTCATCAGACGTTGAAACGTTGCAGGCGAATTTTTCATTCCAAACGGCATGACTTTATATTGATAAAATCCATCTGGAGTTACAAATGTTGAAATTTCTTTTGCCCTTTCCGTCAGTGGAATTTGCCAGAATCCTTTTAAAAGGTCAAACTTGGTGACATATTCCGCATTTCCAATTTTATCAATGCAATCGTCCATTCTTGGGATTGGAAATGAATCAGTTTTTGTGACACTGTTGACTTTTCTATAGTCAGTACACATGCGGAATGTATTATCTGGCTTGGGAACAAGAATACATGGTGAACTCCAGTTACTTTTACTTGGTTCTATGAAATCATTCTCCAGTAAATACTGAATTTCTTTCTTCAGATAGTTCTGTTTGAGAGGATTCATCCTATAAGGATGCTGTTTCACAGGCGCAGAATCTACAATGTCAACGTCATGATAAATTTTACTTGTTCGTGTTGGAACATCAGGAAACAAGTGCTCATAGTCATGTAATAGCTGTTTTAGTTCATTTCTTTCCTGTTGTTGTAGATGTGAAAGTTTCTGGTCTAGGTTGTTCAATATTTCTGAATTCCGAAGATTGGTTATACCAGAGTCACTATAGTCTGATCGTACTCCATCGTTGATATCTTCACTGTGTGGGACAGGTACAACTAAATTAACAGAATAATTAGCTGGGCTATCTCTGTCAAAATATTCCTTTAACATATTTATATGACAAAGTTGTTTCTGTTTCCGTCTCCCAGGAGTGTTAATGATATAATTTAAGTCATTTACTTTCTTTTCAACGGTATAAGGACCATAAAATTTAGCCTGAAGAGGATTTTGAGGTATGGGAAAGAGAGCCAGAACTTTGTCACCAGGTTTAAAACTCCTTTCCTGTGAATTTCTGTCATACCTTAATTTCATTTTTGACTGGGTATTGTGAAGATTAGTTCTTGCTACTTCACAGGCCTTTGACAACTTGTATTTGAAATCAGAAACATAATCAAGAAGATTAATCTTTGAATCTTCATTTGAAAGAAGTTTTTCTTTCAATAATTTCAATGGTCCACGGACAGTATGACCAAAAACTAGTTCAAAGGGACTAAAACCCAACGACTCTTGAACTGATTCCCTAACAGCAAACAACAACAAATGAACACCCTCATCCCAATCCTTTTCTGTATCAAAGCAATATGATCGAATCATATTCTTCAAAGTTTGATGAAATCTTTCCAAAGCACCTTGACTTTCAGGGTGATAGGCAGAAGATTTAAACTGTTGGATGCCTAATTCATGCATAACTTGCTGGAAAATTCCAGACATAAAATTTGACCCTTGATCCGACTGGACAGATTTGGGAAGGCCAACAAGTGTAAAAAACTTCACCAAAGCTTTCACAATAGTTTTAGTTTTTATATTTCTCAGAGGAATTGCCTCTGGAAATCTTGTAGATGCACACATGATGGTCAACAAGTATTGGTTGCCTGACTTGGTTTTAGGTAAAGGACCAACACAGTCTACTATTATTCTACTAAATGGTTCATCAAATGCAGGAATAGGTTGTAGATGAGCCTTAGGTATCTTCTGATTGGGTTTTCCTACCATTTGACAAGTGTGACAAGATCTGCAGTATTTAGAAACATCACTTTTGAGTTTCGGCCAATAAAAATGATTCAAGATCTTGTGATAAGTCTTGCGGACTCCTAAATGACCAGCCAAAGGAGTTTCATGGGCTAAATTAAGAATTTCCTGTCGATATGACTTAGGAACAACAATTTGATAGCTCACTGACCACTCGTCACCAGCGGTTACATCAGGTGGTCTCCATTTCCTCATAAGGACCCCATTTTTCACAAAGTAACACACTGGAACTTGTGTGGCTTCAGTTTCACTAATAGCCCTCTGAAACAAACAAGATATCTCGGGATCTTGCTCCTGTTCAACGACGAGGGATTGTCGTTTGTCATCCTGATTAGAACAAAGAGAATGAGTTGCCAAAAGAGGATCACTGTGATCAATACCATTTGATTGATCAATACCTGAGGAAAAAGTGACCTCATCAAAAGACTGACCAATACATGTGTCAGCTAAAGGAATAATATCCTGATCAACATCACTCTCAAGAGCTCTGTTTGCCATAGCTCTAGTAACTTCACAAGCAGGGTACAAATCAGGGATTTCAGTTTCGACAGGATCAACTTTCTGATCCAAACAAGGCTTGTCAGTTACAAGTGGATTAACCACAACCTTATCTCCAGCTAGGTCATTGCCTAGTAATAAATGAACACCCTCTATGGGTAAAGAAGTCACTGCCCCAACAGTCACAGGTCCAGAAACTAAGTCTGATGCCAAATTTACACAATGAAGAGGAACATTTACAAAGCCGCACTCTACTCCCTGAACAAGAACACTTTCACTTGAAGAAGACTCCTCAGACAAAGGCAAAGTACCTGACAATAAAAAACTCTGAGAAGCTCCAGTGTCCCTTAATATTTTAATTGGGATAGATTTGGTAGAATCACCAATAAGTGATATAGAACCTTCTGACATGAATGGTTCATAAGCCTCCAAAATAGAATCAGACTGGAGTTTGTTTGACCCAACAAATGTATTGCTTTCAATACAAGACCGTGACCTTGACCTCGTAGAAATAAGAGCATTTGGAAAAGCTCTGTCTTTTCTCTGTTGCTTATTTTTCAACTTGAAGCAATCAGAAATAACGTGCCCTTTCGTTTTACAATAAGTGCACGTAGGAAGAGATAAGGATTTCTGATCAGTCTTATCAGATGTTTGATTCCTAACAGTTGTGCTGTTGTGAAATTTGGAAGTACTCGAATGAGATTGAAATGGTTTTTTACCAGAAAACTGCTGAGAGGACGACTTATTGCCAAATGAAATTTTGTGAGTCAAGGAATAATCATCAGCCATACGAGCAGCATTTTCCAAAGTTTCCACATTCTGCTCGTCAAGATAGGTTTTAACATCACTATGGATGCACCTCTTGAACTCTTCAATTAATACGAGCTGTCGGAGGTTATCATAACCTTGATCAACTTTTTTGGCTGAGCACCACCTATCAAATAGTTGTTCTTTATCCCTTGCAAATTCGACATGAGTTTGTCCAGTTTCTTTTCTACAATTCCTAAACCTTTGTCGATATGCCTCTGGTACCAACTCATAAGCTTTCAAGATGTACTCCTTAACCACATCATAATCAGTGTTTTGTTGTACTGACAGTGAAGTGTAGACTTCACGAGCTTTACCAATAAGTACACTTTGTAATAACAAAGTCCAATGCTCTCTGGGCCATTTCAAGTTTTCAGCTATTTTCTCGAAATGAAGAAAGTATTTATCTACTTCTTTTTCCTGAAAAGGAAGTACTAACCTAATATATCTAGTAACATCAAAACCTGAACTTGTGTTTAAAGGAGTGGAGTGTGCTCTGTTTGCCAGTTCTAATTCTCTTAATTTAAATTGCATTTCCCTTTCTTCTCTTTGCATCTGCATTTGTATTTGCCTCTCTTATTTCTGCATTTGTAACTGCCTCTCTTCTTTCTCTCTCTCTATCTGCCTCTCTTCTTTCTCTCTCTCTCCATCTGTATCCGCCTATCTTCTTTCTCTCTCTCCATCTGTATCTGCCTCTCTTCTTTCTCTCTCTCTCTCTGAATCTGAAGCTTTGCCAATTCTAAATCCATCTGGTTCTTTAACTCTAATTCCCTTAATTTCCTGTCAGAACCAGATACAGGCTTTCTCTTCAAACTTAAAGCACTATTTTCAAAAATTCCCTTTCCTACTAAATACTGAATCAAAATAATCTTTATTTCCTGTTTTGTCAATGATACTTTTGCCTCAGATAGACTGTATTTTCTGGCAAGCTCGAGCAACTCATCCTTTCTCATGCACTCTAACCCCTCCTGGGTAGGTTTTGAAATGAAATTCTGAACATTAGATGCCATAGTAAATGTTTGTTGGTTTCACACACAAAAAAATTTCTCTATACAAAATCTTTGCCAAAGACAAAAAAAATTTAGAGATAAAATCAATATGAATTTCAAAGATAAATTTAATACCTCTAATATGCTTTAAAGAAATTCAATCCCGGACGAGCCCCCAATTTCTGTTACGACTCTATGGTCTAAGAAAAATGTAACAGAAAGAAAGTGAAACCAACAAATCATGTAAAAAATCAACAAGCAATTTATTACTAGATAATTAAAATGAAAAATCAAAAGGTCACTTACAGTAATGTGTTTTGAAATCCTAATAATCCAATAAGAATGATTGTTCTAATCACAAGTCCTAAATATAGAATGTTCCGAATTCACGGCTGTGTCCTTGAATGCTATGATGTACTAATGGTCTCCAAAGTCCTGATGTACTAGAAATCTTGATGTGCTGATGTCAAAATGAAGTATTCCAAAATTTCTGAATAAGTTCAGTTAAATTCCAAAATCATTAATTAAAAATCCAAAATCCAAAAGTTTATGAGCACTGTTATAATCCAATGAATATTTAAAATAATTCCTCTCTTAGAATTTGGAATGAATTTTCACAACTGTAATAGCTCTTTACAAGACTGATGGTAATGTCAAAACTGAAAAAATGTCCACCAAACATGGCATATATAAAGATTGGTCACATGACAGAATGTTCTAGAATATGAGTCATCTTAATGGAATTTTTACTTGTAAACAAAAATCAACCTTGACCTTCAAATTGAGAAAACATATTGATCAAAACAACCTAATTCAAGGACACTAGTTAAACATGTTTTTCCTGATAACATTAAGATTTAAGCAAATATTAAAGTGAAGAAACATTTATAATTTCCTAAAATATTTATAATATTATATAAACATCATACATAACAACATATAGACAGTCGTCATCTATCCTATCTTAAATGCCTGGCACGTAGCTATCTGATTCGGGACATATAACTTTTCATGGCAGATTGAGACATTTGCATAGTGATCTATCTTATTTCACTTAAAAGTAGACGCAGATAAAAATGCAATTAGTGGCATTTAATACGTAAATATTCCTAAAACTTAAAAGTGTAAATAAATTCCTGAATTTGAATGATGTCACGGTATCATAAAGTAAGGAATTATTCCTGACGTTGTTTCCTCGTCTTATATGAAATGCATGAAACTAATTAATTAGTAAATTTAAATAGTTTGCTTGACAATGGTCACAAAACCCTTAAATTCAACCATTTTCCCATACATTCCATTCGGAAATACAATCTTTAATGAATGATCTGCAATTCTTTTTACATTTAATAATACATTACCATTAAACTTTGCCAAATTACTTATCTGATAAATAGAGAATCTTACATTACAGTGTTCTAAATAAATAGAGAATCTTACATTACAGTGTTCTAAATAAATAGAGAATCTTACATTACAGTGTTCTAAATAAATAGAGAATCTAACACTACAGTGTTCTAAATTCAAAATTGTGCCTAGATGCTCTGGTGCACCTGTGGCATAAAAATAGGGTGCACAGCTTAGATTGCACATGCTCTTTATAAATTCTCTGTGGGTTGCGGAAAGTAATGAATGTAATTGTGCACATATAATCTAAAGTAAAACGTTTAAAAACTATTATATTTTGCTTAAAGGAATTGTACTTTATTCTCGTTTACTGGGTTATCATTCTCACTAAGTCATTGTTTTGATGCTTACATGTTTGTGCCGCTGACTTCGGAAATCTCACATCCACCATCAGATTTGTTTTTCGTTTGGAAGTAAT
Organism: Margaritifera margaritifera; assembly: GCA_029931535.1. Classification (NCBI taxonomy): domain Eukaryota; kingdom Metazoa; phylum Mollusca; class Bivalvia; order Unionida; family Margaritiferidae; genus Margaritifera; species Margaritifera margaritifera. The sequence goes on along the minus strand of JAQPZY010000756.1, from coordinate 59,187 downwards.
TAACATGTGATCTTGTTCTCTTTCTCAATGAGTTTATAAGTATTGCCTTGGAAGGTTTCATGAAAAATAAAGGCAACTTTTAGGTAAAATTGATCACTAATTACAAATCCACAGCGGTCAGTCAGTTACTCTAGACTTCAATCAGCCAACATTTGTATATCTTAGATTGGTCTTCTATGATTTTGCTACATATGAAATTGTGCTGTAAAGAACCTGTCTGGAAAATAATCCGATGATCTGCGAAGGGATTATTGTTTGTTCTATTCTTCTCGTGTTACGTACACACTAAGGCAATTTTAAGTTGTAAATCTAAGTTAAATTTTAATGTTATTGATTCTTTGAACTGTTTGAAAAAAGACAATTTCCAAGTCTGCAATTTATCCTACATGCACTGTGAGCCCGTGTAGGAATTTTTAGAAGCAGAAACTGAAAATTAGGAGCATTTTGCAAATGTGTACCCATGTATTTCTAACACTGTATTAGTGCGCAAGTGAAACGAAATTTATGAAAAGAGAAGAGTAATTGTGCAAGCTTTGGCTTGCCAGTTTTTATAATTCTACAAGGAGTTTCATAGATTTCAGTTAGAAAAGGCACAAATGTAAGATTATATTTATCACATGACAAATATTTCTGATTTTATTAAATAAACCCACAATATAGTCAAGCAAAATGAATTTTGCAGTGCATTTGAATTCCACAGTCATTATGTCTTTGCTTTATATGACTTGATGACAGAAAGAAATTTTGCTATATAATAAAATGACATATCCTGTCAAAGATAACTGTCGGAAACACAGATGAGAGCCAAATCAAAAACTTCCATTTCCTGGTAATTTTTTTTTTAAAATTCTGCTTATCTTTTCAGTTCAAGTTTTTTCTGACGCAGGAAGAGATATTGCATTTGGACAATATGGTCCCACGTGGAGACTACATAGAAAAATAGCCAGCAAAGCTTTGAGGTATTCTTAATCGGAAGCTATATCTTAATAGATGCAGGAAAATGATTAATGTAAGTATGAGATTTAATGACACAGATTGCTGCAGAAACATTTGTAAATATTATTAAATAATTCTATATCTGCAAGTAATTTTCTGAATTTACATGTTTTCTTGAGTTATATATATATATATATAAGGGTTCCCCTCCTTGCCCCACAAAATACCTATCTTCTGACCTTTCAAATATTGCAAAAGGAGGGGAATAACAGGGCATTCATTTTCTATGAACACTTTTGTCTTTTAAAACTACAATAATCAATTTCTCTCTCCTTAGCATCCTTGAGTTTACATTATAAAACTTATTCAATAATTCATTGTTTATAAATATTTCAAATTTATAAAATATAGATTGTACTTTTTTAAAACTTTTCCAGACAGTATATGCAGGGACAAGAACTAGAATCCACAATTCACGTAGTTTTACAAAAAGGCAGTGATACAATTAAAATGGAGAAGGAACCATTTGATCCTGCCCTACATGTTACATCCATAGTTTTCAACTTCATATGTGCCTTATGCTTTGGTGAAAGGTTTGTATACAAGTACGAGTATATTATTAAGTTGAACAAGATATGTATCTCTTATGTGAAAGAATTTGAAATAGGTTCTTTGCATTATTTCAAGCAATTGTCAAAAAGTAATATTTAAAGAACAATTTAAATATTTAAAGAACAATATATATATTCACCTCAATATAATGATTATATGTACACAAAAGGACAATCATTCTGGTCACATGGGTTCCCTCTGCTGACAAGGTTCATTGTAATCAAATTTGTGTAAATATTGAAATACATATGCGTGTATATATATATATATATATATATATATATATATATATATATATATATATATATATATATATATATATATATATATATACATATATTGAAATACATATATGTATATAAATAATGTTGTTTGATGTAAAGATATAAACACATGTTTATGACAGAATTTACATAGAGATTTCACAGAATAATGCATTTTCATATTTCCATCTACTAACACTCTATATATTTCATAAATCTGTTAGGTCTTTTGTATACTGTGTATGAAATAAAGGTATCTTTTTCTCTTAAATAGTCTATCTCAGTCAAAAAGAGTTTGAATTCTCCTCCTGAACCGTTATGTATATCTATGTTTATTAACCTTTAACAATCTAAGATTTTATGTTCTCAGTCTGCTTTCGATATAATGTCATTCTCATGCATAGATTCTTTGTTTTATCTGACTAAAGTAAAAAAAACCTTCACATTTAATGCATATCAGTGCTTATATCACATAACTTTGAATAACTTACCATTAATAAATTTAACTGAATTTCCTTATTTTTAAACATGTTTTGCGTTTACCCGAACCACATTTTGGTTACCTGGGTCTTCTTTTCATAAAATAAAATTTAGGTATCTTTTTAAATTTACGTTTTAAATTTTCAGTTATCTCTACTACTAAAACTTTTCAATTGGTTTCTTTGTATGCAACGGTACTTCTGAAATTCTGCAAGTATCCTCTTCTGTTTATTACAGGAATAATTTGTAAGTCTGGTATTTACCTAGAACACCCAAGATTGTGCAAAAGCACTAGAAGAAAATACACAATTGAGATGCTGCTGTTTTCTCTTAACATGTAAAATATTATAATATCTATCTTTATATATATATATATACACGGTAATAGTTAAATTTCCTCTTTGAAGAACATTTTGGGGTAGGTTGGTAGACACTTTTTAATACATTTATCACCTATTAAATGGCTGTGGAAGAAAATGCAACCAAACCAACAACAATAAATGAAAATTAAATTAATATGCGTTCCGATATTCCTACCCCTATTATTATTTCTGGAGTGACCCTAAATAGAATAAGAAGTATTCTAGCTTGACATGAGGTTAATACAATGGTCTCAAATGTATTATTGACTTTTGTTGGGAATTGACTGAGTCCCAAAGATCGAACGGTATACCAGCATATTTGTCATCTGCCATACTGTAGGTGCTTCTGTGTGCTTGACAAAGGAGGGCTATAGTAACTGGAAGGTGTTCTTCGCATATTTTACTTTTCCTACAAGATTTGTTTTAAACAAGTCGAACAGTAAAAAAGAAAACTTTAATCATTGATGTTAGATTAGGAAATATCATAATTGAATATTTGTTTGACTTTTCCAACTATACTAGATTAGTTTGATTAATTATCAGATCACTACCAATAACTTAATTAGAACTCAAGCATGCATGCTGAAACTTCATTGACCTATTACACTAAATCAATGAAATACATATTACTGGTACAGAAATAGATTCATATACATGTATGCGATCAATCAATGGTGACGTCTTGTGCTGTTATATCTGTGTCAAAATGTTCCTAAATATGCAAAGGTAGTTGACATTCATTTTAATCACAAAATATTAATTATATTAAAGAAAATTCTTGATTCGTGTACTGCATTAATAATCATATCATTCATAAAGTACTCTTGTACCTAACCAAAATAGGTAATTTCAGTCTTAAAACGTTACAAACATTTAGGGCATCTCTCTCTGTCTTAACATTCCTCTTGTAAATGCTTAATGCTACATGTAATTTTTACTTACAATAACTGTTTCAAGTTTTTCCTTTAAAGTTCTTTGCATGTTGGACTGTACTTCTCACAGATATTTTGTTATTTTAATAAAGTACATACATGTAACATTTACACACCCTTCCTATATTTAATGTGGAAGGTATATGCCAACATCATTATTCATGCTGACCGTCCATTTTCTTTCAAAACCAAAAACTTTGGTGCTTATTTAATCTTATAGCTTTGATGGATTATCTTAAAATTTGGTAAATAGTGTGATCGTGTTGTTCATTGTTTAGTAATCTTCAGAGGTTTTAGGTTACCTGGACTAAGCCATGTGAGCTCATGTTGTGGCCATTCATCCATCATCCATCCTTCGTCCATCAACATTTATTTATTCTATTTCCTCACAAACACTGCTGGTCTAGTTTCAACAAAATAGGGCAGAAATCATCCTTACATTAAGGTCTTTATGAGTTTTACAAATGGTGCTGATCTTCCATCCAGTATTGCAAACCGTTACTAAAAAGGAATAACTTTTATATAACTTGTTCTCAAAATCCGTTCAACAGTTTCTAATCAAATTTGCCAGTAAGTACATTGGTGTAACGATCAACAATCAAATATGGTCATATCACTAAAAATAGTAGATATGTTGAACAGGTTCTATTTATAAAAAAAAAATCTAAACAGAATTTTACTAAGTTTGACAGGAAGCATGCGTAGATGAAAGCCTTTAATACGTATTCAAATGATACAAATCTGACATCTAATTTGGCGGCTACTACTGAGAAAAAAGAAATACTTCAAATGACATTTTTTTTTTAAAAATCAAAAACTGATTAACAGAATTAGACCCAATTTGAGCGTGCTTGTGTGAATGCCATTAAGGTTCATGCAAATGAAGCAGATTTGCCATCTAATATAACTGTCATTACTAAAATAAAAAATCTTTAAATGACTTCTTCTCGAAAGCCCCCATCAGAATAGGACCAAATTGGAAAGAAAACATCCAGGTTTGAAGCACGTTCAATGTCATACAAATGTTGCTGATCTTCCTTCAAATGTGACTGAAGTTACAACAGAGAAACCTTCAAAGAACTTGTTCAGAACCAGTTAACAGAATTGGGAGATATTATGACAGAAAACATCCTCGATACCATATTTCTTGGCCAGCTGTTCTTGTTATTTGTCTGTCATACAGATGTCATGATCAGCAATGTGAGTGATTTCAGGCCTACATTGACCTCTTCCTCCAGAGTTTCAGCCCCTTTTTGTAAAAGTGTTGTGGTAGATTCATCAACGTCCTTTGTATACATTTCTATTTGCTCCTATTGTTTCCTAGAACACTATCAATTCTATGATCATCTTCATATTGAACCCATGAGAGAACTGAAGAAATATTTGTTTTAAAAAGTGTATCAAAAATACTTGTGTTTCAGCTATGCGTTTGAAGACACGGAATTTCGAAGGATAATTTATCTGTCTGACACTCTGAATGATACCGTACAGTCTGGTTTTTTTCTTGAAGATTTCATACCACCACTAAGACACTTTCCTACCAAAAACTTCAAGCAGTTTGTGGCCCTTCTGGACGAACTCAAAGCATTTATCAAAAAGAAACTTGATGAACACAAAAAATCATTTGATGAAGGTAATATTTTGCTTTATATTGTACTCATGTATCCCATGAGATATCCTTCTTTTTTACATTTGTGTATAGAACAGAGATGTAAGTGCAGTTTACATATATCCGATAGTGTCAGCTAATGTTCATTTATGTTAGCATATATACCTGTAAAAATAATTATAATCAGGAAGACCTTTTACTGCACTGTGTTGTGCGCAGGTATATCGCTCTCCATGTCTTTGTGTGTTTTTGTGGTTGAATTTTTTCAACATTTTACCAGAATACATTCAATATCATTCACTATCTGTATGAGACTTTATAATGCCTAGATTGGCGCTAAAATTTCCCAAGTGGATGCCAAATGTTGTCGGAAAACTACTGACATCTTTGATTGTCTAATGTACCAGAAAAAGACTACACTATGTAGTTTTCCATTTTGGATCAGGCTACTATTCAACTTTAGTAATTACCCATTATTAATTAGTATTTTCCACTCTTTCTCTGATATTTTTCTTGTCCAACTAATAATATTGCTAAATTGTACATTTTTGCATGTAATAGGTTACAGTTAAGCAAAATTCTGCAGACAACAGTACAAGCCCCTACATTTTCAATCGCAAAAGAGGTTGTTTTGTTTTACATAAATCGTTATCGGAAAATTGTAATCGCAAGCATGACAATGTGCAAACAGCTTTTTTTTTTTTTTTGTTGTTGTTGTTGTTGTTGTTGTTTGTTTAGAAGGTGAAATCAGCTCTACCATAACGACAACTTGCCTTCCTTTATCCAAGACTGGTGTGCGTGTGGATAAAGTATTTGTTTATATCATTATTTGCATACAAATTATATATATTGGCAGACAAATATATTTGTATGATTTGTTCCAACAAAATACCTGATACAGTTTTTTTTTTACTAAATGCTACCATATATATTCTTCACGATTGTGAATTTATATTCTAGTTTCTTAGCAACTTTCCCAATTCATTTTTTATCATAAGTCTCAGCAGTGTTGTCCGTTTCTTACAATTACCAACACATTTGTGCATAGTTCAGATATACCCCTTGTTAAAATTGGCGAGGTGAGGTTTTTTAGATGGGTATGAATGGTATTCAACCTGGCTGAATAGTGCCAGTAGCTGCAGATACAACAGAGAAGAATGTGACTAGTGTGCTTTTTGAAGTCTTCCACCCAGCATGGTTGTGAAATATTCATCTTTAGTTGTCAGCGCCATGTGTCTTAGTGTTAATTACAATTCCACTTTTAACTCCCAGATCAAGTACCCATGTTATTTTAACAAGATGTTGGCAGTTATTTGTTGAGTGATCGTGGCAGTAGGTAGACTGGCTGAAAAAACAAAATACATTTTTAAGGACAATTTGCTAAGATACACCTAACTCAATTGCTTACACCTTGGACTCAGTGAGACCACACCTTGGACTCAGTGAGACCATTATCAATGTATACACCACCTTTACATGGTAATTAGGCAGGAATTAGACCTGAGTCTGAAGTGTTTTCTTTGTTGTGTATTGTCAACTAATGGGCACAATTAACTGTATCTAGTAGCAGAGATAGGCTGCATGTCAGACTGATTGACATGACAGGGATTTATTATTTGGGCGTATATTAGAAAAAAGGAAGTCTCTAAGCCGTCCAGTGGTAAAATTCTGGACGTCCTAGATAACAATTCGGGATCATAATATGCCGGGACATCTGTTAAGGACCCTTGATATGTAAGGTAGTTTAGTATGTGTCAGAATTTGTCTTTTGTTTCCAATTCAGATAGTATTGGTGACTTCACAGACCACTTACTTCAGGCCAAAAAAGAAGCAGAGAAAGAAGATAAAGAAGAGGTCTTAGAACAACTAACAGAATCCCATCTTATTCAGACACTATCTGACATTTTCTTTGGTAAGGAAACCTTCTCAAATGCATTTAGATTATTATATGTATTTCTAGCTCACCAGTGTGTCACAGGAGGACAATTCACCAGGGCTCGAACCTGTCTCTAATTCCATCCAGACCCTCAACCACTTATCTGAGGTGGTGCATCCGACCTGTTCCTGTGATACATTCTCCTCGATTTCAAAGACACGTCAATACCCTATCCGTACTTCACAGACCTACCTTCTGAGGCTGAAAGTGAAACTCTTGATGAGTATGATAGGTCTTAATATGAGTGATCCCACCACTCCCACCAAATATCACAGGGGACAAATTCACTGCTGTACCAGGGCTTAAAACCATCGTTCTCCCAAACTCTAAACAGGCGCTTTACAATTTGATTTATCTGAACCATTGCACCCGACCCATTCCTGTGACATAACCCACCCACTCCCGATTTCGAAGACACGTCCTCGTGTCACCAATATCAGCAGGATGCAGACCTACTTACTGAGGTTGAAAGTGAAACTCTTGATGAATATGACAGTTCTTTATTTGCGTGATCTCACCACTGCCACCAATCGTGAAAAGAGAAGAAAATAAATCACGGCCAGGCAGGGGTTCAAATCCAGAATCTCCCTAACTTCAAAGGGGCGCTCTACCACTTGAGTTATTCAAAATGATGCACCCGAACACTTCCTGCAACATTTACAAACATGCAGGAGCCTTTTTTAGTAACATCGACCAGGAGCGAGTTTCACCTTTGGTCATTGTGCAGCCATTTTGGTAACCTTCGTTATAATAGATTGATGTCAGTGTTTTAAACCAAATATAACTGACGACTATCTAAAGGGGTCTACCATACTGTCATAGTTTTTACACTGAAGCAAGATGGTGGACAGGAGGTTGCCATCTTTGGTCGTAATTGGCTGTTTTCGCAAGTGAACAAGACCATGTTCCTGTTGATTAATTCTTGGTCAGAATATCACCAAAACACATCCCGGAAGAGGTTATGCCATAACCCCCGCCATCATAGTCATTGTTGCCATTGTTGGTATTAACGATGTTAAGATTTTATGTTTAGTTCAATATGTCAGGAACACTTGCCTGTATTATTATGAAACTTGTTATTTTCATGTATCCTAAGAGATATTATACAAATGGTATAAAACTAGTTAGCTGTGACCTACATTTATTTTCAACTGTTCATTCTGTATTTTGCTATATAGGTTCAGTTTTTACGCAGTTCGTGTGCCGGCAAGGTTTGCTGTCTTGAGACAGTTTCATTTCTTGAATTTTGTTTCTTCTCAATGTAAGATGGATGAAATCATTGATTGAAAGGTTATACAGTTTTTGTAATAGTATTTTAAATTTCTGAAAGGAATACTTCCAGAGCTGGAAACATTTCCACACAGTCTTCTTGCCAGGAATAGAGATTTTCTTTAAATAGCACAACAATCTGGACTTTTTCTGCACATTCTATATATTAAATCCTGGGCAAGTGACAGACAATTTAATTTGTCCAGCAAAATTTCTAACTTGTCCCAGGCTACCAAACAGTAGATGTCTCCACCACAAGTACCTTTCCTTTAAGAAACAAGAAAGTTATAGGACCAGAATTATATCACCAGTAAAAATAATTGGTGTGTGTGTGCGTGCGTGTGTGTGCGCGTGTGTGTGTGTGTGTGTGTGTGTGAAGCATGTTCTATACATGTACTGCTGTATAGGGAGTACACAAGTTTGAAACAATTTTTTTTTTGTAAAATATGACCTAGTTTGTATGGAAGATCCCAATGCAAATATACATTTTATTCCCTTATTTAATTTTTCATACAACATTAACTTTGATAAGTAGAATTTTATTAGTTCTTCGTTTTGTTTTTTTACATGCAATAATTGAAAAATGGAAACCTACATGCAAAGGTTCAAATTGTATCAAATTTATATTTTTTCTTGTTGTAATCGCAACGATTAGTATGAGAGTTTGTACAAAAATTTGCAATGTCATTTCTTCCCTGCACTTAGCTGGCATTGACACGTCTCGACTGACCTTGCGCTTTGTCCTTCTCCACATGGCACAGTACCCTGACATACAAGAAAAGGTTCATAAGGAGATTGATGAGGCAGTGGGTGAGTGACAAAAACAAACAGTTTGGTAGTAATATGGTACAGTACTTCCTCGCTATAAGGCACCTCAGTATAAGATTCCCTTCTATAGTTCATGTATGGTCTTCGATCCCATTTCATTATTTAATAGTACACATACCTCAATATAAGGCAACAGGTCAAGTTGCATATTTCCCATGAACGGCGTTATAGTGAGAGAATACTGTAACATGCTTACTTTGCACCTCTGTGATCTTATCTTTTTTTCAAGTTCCAGCATATGCAAGAATAGGTTGCTACCAATCCCAATGTCATTTTCAAGTATACACTGTTTCCTTTATGTGTCACCCTAATGTAGGACATAATGACAACATATTTATAAAGGCAAACAATATCATCGAGAACAGATATATGTTTCACTTGTGTGAAGACAAAATAACAATGGCTTAACAGAGTAGTCACACTTTGAGAGAAGAAATTAGTATTCCATGTGTTACTTACATAGTTTATCTTGTGCAGGTATTGGCAGATTGCCTGGTGTGGCAGACAGGGAAAACCTTGGATACACAGAGTCTGTTCTACATGAGAGTATGAGGCTGGCAACAGTGGCACCAACAGGGTTACCCCATGTTGCCACCTGCAACACAAAGATTGGTATGTTACTATTGTTGCTTTAATTCCTCTTAATGCTGTCATTGCAAATACACCTAGGGAATTTTGATCTGCTGCTTCTCCTGATCTGCTCATCCTTTGTCCTTCTGTACAAAGCAACAAAATAAAATTAACGTAAAAAATTCGATATATATCTAGGTTTTCACACTATTTTAAACAATTGTTGCATTTTTTATCACTTTTTATCGCTTTTTTAAGACTTGGACTTTTGTGGGGTTTAACTAATTAAGTAAGATTATGTATAAACTGTTTGACTTAGGCAAATGAAATTTGGTATTTATGTTTATATGGATATTTAGATGTTTTCCTTAGATTTTGTGCACTATTTTCAGGAAAAATAACATTGTTACCGATTTTCTTGACTCTTTACTATTTTCTTGGCAAAGTGTGTTTTATAATCTGGGTCCTAAGCCTGAAATCATTATATTTGAAAACAAAACATATCTTTGCATGAAACATTTATTATAGAAAGCTAAGTTTTGTAGTTTGTGTGAACTGATCCCTTTGCAAAATACATATTTAGTCAAAAGCAAGGGGGGGATGGTAATTTTACAACAGTGTTGAGTGACTACGCCCCTCATACTATACCACGAGTGCAAACAACACATCTGTACATTTAATTTCACTTTCCTTTTTTGATATAGTAGTATTTTGTTTTCTGCAAGTTTTCATTTGCGCTTTCAGTTCACATATAAAAGTTGAATCGTTTTCAATGGATGCTTTAAAACTTTATTAAGGCCCCACGTCAAAGATGCAGGATCCCTTTAGTAATCCCTTTTTCATCCGTTAGTTTATCTGTCCATTCACACTTCTTGTAATCAGAATAGCTCTGCAACTTTAGACATAATTGGATGCCATTTGGTAGGTGAATTGCTTATTTCATATCTGATGATGTGCCTTTTCAAAGGTTCGTCTTCTAAGGTCCAATTTCGATAGAGTTGTTGCCCTTTTTCCATCAATATTACATTTCCACTACATTAGATCATTGTAACCAGCATAGCTCAGGACCCATTAAACATATGCTGATGCCATTTTGGTGTGTGCAGTTTATTTCTCTTGTCAAATCCATTTTGGATAGATTTATGGCTCTTGACAATTAACTTAATTTTTTTTTCTTCATGTCGGATGTTCCTGTGACTGACACAGCCCTATAAAAGCTTTTCATCATTTGGTAGGTGAGTACTTATTACATGTAGATGTGTCTTTTAAAGGATCTTTTTTCCAGGTCCAAGTTTTGATGGAGTTATTGCCCTTTTAACCATCAATATTACATCTCCACAACAAGCAATCATTGTAACCAGCACAGCTCTGATTCCATGAAACATATTCTGATACAATTTGGTGAGTACATTGTATGACAAAACTAGATGTACCTTCTGTTGGTTTTTGTTTCATAAACTCTATCGTAGATATAGTTATGGCCCTGGACAATAAACTTTGTATCTTCATTTGTGATACTTCTTGTAACCAACAAAGATCAAGAAACAATAAATATATTCTGATGCAATTTGATATAAACACTGTCTGATAGATATACATGTGTATTATATGGGTCTCGTCTTGTTTAACAGAGTTATGGGACCCTGATTACTCGTCCTTCTGACTTTTCAACCAAATTTGACATCTGGCTTCAGATTGTTACGACTCTATGGTCTAAGAAAAATGTAACAGAAAGAAAGTGAAACCAACAAATCAAGTAAAAATCAACAAGCAATTTATTACTAGATAATTAAAATGAAAAATCAAAAAAGTCACTTACAGTAATGTGTTTTGAAATCCTAATAATCCAATAAGAATGATTGTTCTAATCACAAGTCCTAAATATAGAATGTTCCGAATTCACGGCTGTGTCCTTGAATGTTATGATGTGCTAATGGTCTCCAAAGTACTGATGTACTAGTAATCTTGATGTGCTGATGTCAAAATGAAGTATTCCAAAATATCTGAATAAGTTCACTTAAATTCCAAAATCATCAATTAAAAATCCAAAATCCAAAAGTTTATGAGCACTGTTATAATCCAATGAATATTTAAAATAATTCCTCTCTTAGAATTTGTAATGAATCTTCACAACTGTAATAGCTCTTTACAAGACTGATGGTAATGTCAAAACTGAAAAAATGTCCACCAAACATAGTATATATAAAGATTGGTCACATGACAGAATGTTCTAGAACATGAGTCATCTTAATGGAATTCTAACTGTAAACAAAATTCAACCTTGACTTTCAAATTGAGAAAACATATTGATCAAAACAACCTAATTCAAGGACACTAGTTAAACATGTTTTTCCTGATAAACATTAAGATTTAAGCAAATATTAAAGTGAAGAAACATTTATAATTTCCCAAAAAATTTATAATATTATATAAACATCATATATAACACCTCCCCTCATAAAGAAAAAGAAAGATTTATGTAATAAAGCTTTCTTTTGAATATACATCTAATACTATAATAACCAAAATTACATAAGAACATGTTTTATGATACTGGACTTAATTACATCAAGCAATATTACATTTCTAGGCACGTGAGAGTGCATCTGCAATCACATTGTCTTTTCCCCTGATGTGTTTGATGTCAATGTTATATTCCTGCAATATCAAACTCCATCTCAACAATCTCCGATTTTTATCTTTTATTTTGTTGATGAAAGTAAGGGGATTGTGATCACTGTACACAATAATTGGAGAAAGAGCTGAGGTAACATACACTTCAAAATGCTGTAAAGCCAATATCAAAGCCAAACATTCCTTCTCAATTGTGGAATAATTTTTCTGGTGCTTGTTTAGTTTTTTAGAAAAATAACACACAGGGTGATCCACACCACTTTTGTCTTCCTGAATCAATACTCCACCAACCCCTACATCACTTGCATCAACAGATAATTTAAATGATTGGCTGAAATTTGGTGCAGAAAGAACTGGTGCATTCCCAAGCATGGCCTTTAACTTGTCAAAAGATTCCTGACACTTGTCAGACCAAAAAAATTTGGTTTTCTTACTCAATAAACTTGTCAAAGGTTCAGCAATTTTGGAAAAATTGGAACAAAATTTCCGATAATATCCAGCCATAACTAGAAATCGCATCAGTTGCTTTTTACAAATTGGAACTTGAAATTCAGAGATAGCTTTGACCTCAGCTTCAATAGGTTTAACTTGACCTTGTCCCACAATATGTCCTAAAAATGTGACACAAGCATGGCAAAACTCACTTTTGCTCACAATAATTGTCAGATTTGCATCGCTGAGTCGATCGAAGAATTTTCGAATGGTTTCCAAATGATCTTCCCAGGTGTTGTTGTAGATAATGACGTCATCGATATAAGCGTCACAATTATCAAGACCAAATGTTATCATGTTCATCAGACGTTGAAACGTTGCAGGCGAATTTTTCATTCGAAACGGCATGACTTTATATTGATAAAGTCCATCTGGAGTTACAAATGTTGAAATTTCTTTTGCCCTTTCCGTCAGTGGAATTTGCCAGAATCCTTTTAAAAGGTCAAACTTGGTGACATATTCCGCATTTCCAATTTTATCAATGCAATCGTCCATTCTTGGGATTGGAAATGAATCAGTTTTTGTGACACTGTTGACTTTTCTATAGTCAGTACACATACGGAATGTATTATCTGGCTTGGGAACAAGAATACATGGTGAACTCCAGTTACTTTTACTTGGTTCTATGAAATCATTCTCCAGTAAATACTGAATTTCTTTCTTCAGATAGTTCTGTTTGAGAGGATTCATCCTATAAGGATGCTGTTTCACAGGCGCAGAATCTACAATGTCAACGTCATGATAAATTTTACTTGTTCGTGTTAGAACATCAGGAAACAAGTGCTCATAGTCATGTAATAGCTGTTTTAGTTCATTTCTTTCCTGTTGTTGTAGATGTGAAAGTTTCTGGTCTAGGTTGTTCAATATTTCTGAATTCCGAAGATTGGTTATACCAGAGTCACTATAGTCTGATCGTACTCCATCGTTGATATCTTCACTGTGTGGGACAGGTACAACCAAACCAACAGAATAATTAGCTGGGCTATCTCTGTCAAAATATTCCTTTAACATATTTATATGACAAAGTTGTTCTGTTTCCGTCTCCCAGGAGTGTTAATGATATAATTTAAGTCATTTACTTTCTTTTCAACGGTATAAGGACCATAAAATTTAGCCTGAAGAGGATTCTGAGGTATGGGAAAGAGAGCCAGAACTTTGTCACCAGGTTTAAAACTCCTTTCCTGTGTATTTCTGTCATACCTTAATTTCATTTTTGACTGAGTAGTGTGAAGATTAGTTCTTGCTACTTCACAGGCCTTTGACAACTTGTATTTGAAATCAGAGACATAATCAAGAAGATTAATCTTTGAATCTTCATTTGAAAGAAGTTTTTCTTTCAATAATTTCAATGGTCCACGGACAGTATGACCAAAAACTAGTTCAAAGGGACTAAAACCCAACGACTCTTGAACTGATTCCCTAACAGCAAACAACAACAAATGAACACCCTCATCCCAATCCTTTTCTGTATCAAAGCAATATGATCGAATCATATTCTTCAAAGTTTGATGAAATCTTTCCAAAGCACCTTGACTTTCAGGGTGATAGGCAGAAGATTTAAACTGTTGGATACCTAATTCATGCATAACTTGTTGGAAAATTCCAGACATAAAATTTGACCCTTGATCCGACTGGACAGATTTGGGAAGGCCAACAAGTGTAAAAAACTTCACCAAAGCTTTCACAATAGTTTTAGTTTTTATATTTCTCAGAGGAATTGCCTCTGGAAATCTTGTAGATGTACATATGATGCTCAACAAGTATTGGTTGCCTGATTTGGTTTTGGGTAAAGGACCAACACAGTCTACTATTATTCTACTAAATGGTTCATCAAATGCAGGAATAGGTTGCAGATGAGCCTTAGGTATCTTCTGATTGGGTTTTCCTACCATTTGACAAGTGTGACAAGATCTGCAGTATTTAGAAACATCACTTTTGAGTTTCGGCCAATAAAAATGATTCAAGATCTTGTGATAAGTCTTACGGACTCCTAAATGACCAGCCAAAGGAGTTTCATGGGCTAAATTAAGAATTTCCTGTCGATATGACTTAGGAACAACAATTTGATAGCTCACTGACCACTCGTCACCAGCGGGTACATCAGGTGGTCTCCATTTCCTCATAAGGACCCCATTTTTCACAAAGTAACACACTGGAACTTGTGTGGCTTCAGTTTCACTAATAGCCCTCTGAAACAAACAAGATATCTCGGGATCTTGCTCCTGTTCAACGACAAGGGATTGTCGTTTGTCATCCTGATTAGAACAAAGAGAATGAGTTGCCAAAAGAGGATCACTGTGATCAATACCATTTGATTGATCAATACCTGAGGAAAAAGTGACCTCATCAAAAGACTGACCAATACATGTGTCAGCTAAAGGAATAATATCCTGATCAACATCACTCTCAAGAGCTCTTTTTGCCATAGCTCTAGTAACTGCACAAGCAGGGTAGAAATCAGGGATTTCAGTTTCGACAGGATCAACTTTCTGATCCAAACAAGGCTTGTCAGTTACAAGTGGATTAACCACAATCTTATCTCCAGCTAGGTCATTGCCTAGTAATAAATGAACACCCTCTATGGGTAAAGAAGTCACTGCCCCAACAGTCACAGGTCCAGAAACTAAGTCTGATGCCAAATTTACACAATGAAGAGGAACATTTACAAAGCCGCACTCTACTCCCTGAACAAGAACACTTTCACTTGAAGAAGACTCCTCAGACAAAGGCAAAGTACCTGATAATAAAAGACTCTGAGAAGCTCCAGTGTCCCTTAATATTTTAATTGGGATAGATTTGGCAGAATCACCAATAAGTGATATAGAACCTTCTGACATGAATGGTTCATAAGCCTCTAAAATAGAATCAGACTGGAGTTTGTTTGACCCAACAAATGTATTGCTTTCAATACAAGACCGTGACCTTGACCTCGTAGAAATAAGAGCATTTGGAAAAGCTCTGTCTTTTCTATGTTGCTTATTTTTCAACTTGAAGCAATCAGAAATAACGTGCCCTTTCTTTTTACAATAAGTGCACGTAGGAAGAGATAAGGATTTCTGATCAGTCTTATCAGATGTTTGATTCCTAACAGTTGTGCTGTTGTGAAATTTGGAAGTACTCGAATGAGATTGAAATGGTTTTTTACCAGAAAACTGCTGAGAGGACGACTTATTGCCAAATGAAATTTTGTGAGTCAAGGAATAATCATCAGCCATACGAGCAGCATTTTCCAAAGTTTCCACTTTCTGCTCGTCAAGATAGGTTTTAACATCACTATGGATGCACCTCTTGAACTCTTCAATTAATACGAGCTGTCTGAGGTTATCATAAGCTTGATCAACTTTCTTGGCTGAGCACCACCTATCAAATAGTTGTTCTTTATTCCTTGCAAATTCGACATGAGTTTGTCCAGTTTCTTTTCTACAATTCCTACACCTTTGTCGATATGCCTCTGGTACCAACTCATAAGCTTTCAAGATGTACTCCTTAACCACATCATAATCAATGCTTTGTTGTACTGACAGTGAAATGTACACTTCACGAGCTTTGCCAGTTAGTACACTTTGTAATAACAAAGTCCAATGCTCTCTGGGCCATTTCAAGTTTTCAGCTATTTTCTCGAAATGAAGAAAGTATTTATCTACTTCTTTTTCCTGAAAAGGAGGTACTAACCTAATATATCTAGTAACATCAAAACCTGAACTTGTGTTTAAAGGAGTGGAGTGTGCTCTGTTTGCCAGTTCTAATTCTCTTAATTTAAATTGCATTTCCCTTTCTTCTCTTTGCATCTGCATTTGTATTTGCCTCTCTGCTTTCTCTCTCTCCATCTGCATTAGCCTCTCTTCCTTCTGCATTTGTATCTGCCTCTCTTCCTTCTGCATTTGTAGCTGCCTCTCTTCTTTCTCTCTCTCCATCTGTATCTGCCTCTCTTCTTTCTCTCTCTCCATCTGTATCCGCCTATCTTCTTTCTCTCTCTCTCCATCTGTATCTGCCTCTCTTCTTTCTCTCTCTCTCTCTGAATCTGAAGCTTTGCCAATTCTAAATCCATCTGGTTCTTTAACTCTAATTCCCTTAATTTCCTGTCAGAACCAGATACAGGCTTTCTTTTCAAACTTAAAGCACTATTTTCAAAAATTCCCTTTCCTACTAAATATTGAATTAAAATAATCTTTATTTCCTGTTTTGTCAATGTTACTTTTGCCTCAGATAGACTGTATTTTCTGGCAAGCTCGAGCAACTCATCCTTTCTCATGCATTCTAACCCCTCCTGGGTAGGTTTTGAAATGAAATTCTGAACATTAGATGCTATTGTACATGCTTGTTGGTTTCACACAAAAAAATTTCTCTATTAAAAATCTTTGCCAAAGACAAAAAAAAAATTCCAAGACAAAATCAATATGAATTTCAAAGATAAATTTAATATCTCTAATATGCTTTAAAGAAATTCAGATCCCGGAACGGCCCCCAATTTCTGTTACGACTCTATGGTCTAAGAAAAATGTAACAGAAAGAAAGTGAAACCAACAAATCAAGTAAAAATCAACAAGCAATTTATTACTAGATAATTAAAATGAAAAATCAAAAAAGTCACTTACAGTAATGTGTTTTGAAATCCTAATAATCCAATAAGAATGATTGTTCTAATCACAAGTCCTAAATATAGAATGTTCCGAATTCACGGCTGTGTCCTTGAATGTTATGATGTGCTAATGGTCTCCAAAGTACTGATGTACTAGTAATCTTGATGTGCTGATGTCAAAATGAAGTATTCCAAAATATCTGAATAAGTTCACTTAAATTCCAAAATCATCAATTAAAAATCCAAAATCCAAAAGTTTATGAGCACTGTTATAATCCAATAAATATTTAAAATAATTCCTCTCTTTTTCAATTTGTAATGAATTTTCACAACTGTAATAGCTCTTTACAAGACTGATGGTAATGTCAAAACTGAAAAAATGTCCACCAAACATAGTATATATAAAGATTGGTCACATGACAGAATGTTCTAGAACATGAGTCATCTTAATGGAATTCTAACTGTAAACAAAATTCAACCTTGACCTTCAAATTGAGAAAACATATTGATCAAAACAACCTAATTCAAGGACACTAGTTAAACATGTTTTTCCTGATAAACATTAAGATTTAAGCAAATATTAAAGTGAAGAAACATTTATAATTTCCCAAAATATTTATAATATTATATAAACATCATACATAACAAGATTGATGAGATCTTGAGTGAGTTACATTTCCGACATCGTATATAGGAGCAATGGTCTCCTGACTTTAGTTTCAGCAGCATAACTGTACTAAGTTTTGTTGCATTTGCACCAGATTTGGCATGCAGCTTTATATTGATGAGACCTTGACCTAGTTTAATTTAAATATTTACGCAATATTATTTACCAGTATATATTAATTGCCCGTTCTCCTAGCTTTGCTTTCAGCGACATAACTTTACTAAGGAATGTTGTATTTCAGCCAAGCTACGCCTTTATATTAATGAGACATCGAATGAGCTGGATGTACAGCCTTTCAAGTCATCATTTAGAAGAGTTATGGCCCCTGATATTCCATCTCCAAACTTTGGTTTTCCAACTGAAGTTTTCACTTTAAGTTCTTCGCTGAGCTAATTGCAGAGCACTTTACGCTTTTCGATCCGCCTATTGCTACCAGCTCTACTTTACACTGTATATTGTAATAACCAATAGTCAGCAGTTTGAATCGCGTCCCATTCTGTTCTAGCATCTCAGCATGCAAAGGCAATAAATTTTAATAATAAAAACCACTTGAAAATGAAAGACTGTATTATTATTGAACTGTACAAAGGTATAGATGGAAAATTTAAATAAATAAAGAATTTTTTGCTTCTAAAATCACTTTCTTTCTTGAGTGTTTAGTCGCCAGATATGCTGCTGGGTGCAGATTTTACAAAGTCATTATCTACAAATTTAGATAAAAAAAGGAAGTTTTATATTGTATTGTTCAATTAGTGATGAAAAGTTATGAATGTTTACTGTTTTATAAAAAATACAACTTTGGTCTTTAAGGAAATGAAGTGAATTCAAAATTCTGTAAAAGATTTCTATGTGCCGAGAAAAGTATTGGTTTTGTTTGCACACCTTTTTCTGTGGAAACCATTCCATGTCCGTCCAGTAAGCATCTCCACTATCGGTTCACATAGCTACTGAACAATGGGTAAAAGTGATAATATTCACCTGTTGATAAAAGAGAGTGAAGTATGATCAAGACAAAGAATTAGGAAAGTTCAGTATATATACATGTTATCAGTACAGTAACTTGATCTAGTTGCTGGTATAGCGTTGAGTGTGATAGCGGACAGACATCTGATCTTGCGAGACCCGAAGAATCAAGCGTGATTCTATCTGCTTTCGCTATCAAACGAGAGGTGATGCAAGTAACCGGATCAAGTTACTGTGCTGATGATGTGTTTACTGTATACCCTAAACAATTATTTTATAATAAAAGGACAACTTTTTATGGGTTTTTTTGTTTTGTTTTTTTCTCACTCTGAGTCTATCCCTTTATTAATACATTGCGTCTAAATATAGTGTAACTGTTGCGCGCCTTTTACTAGATGACGTCATCCTTGAAAGTGAGGAATCTATATTTGGTATCAGATGCGCATCTAATACAAAGTTTTAGATCAGCCTCGGAAAATAGCATTATCGTGACCTGTATAATAATGGGTATATTAAAAAAATTGACTGCTCAACTGGATTGCTAAGAATGCTCTAAAATGAAAGATAAGTGCTGCACATGACAGTGAAGTATCAACTTGTAAGTGTTTGCATAACCACGTGCTTTTGGTTACATGAGTTTCAATACCTAAAACTGCAATAAGAAAAAAAAGGTTACAACAATTATACAATTTCTGTTATTAATTGGGTCTAAATGCTCACTTGCTCATTACTTAGGAATTATATCAATGATCTTATTCACCTGCTCTATGCATGCAAGTTGACGTACTTGTTGTTTTCACAATCTGGTATTAAAGATAGACCTATATGACCTGTTCATTTTGACCTTTCTTGAGGGCCTAGTCCAACCGATAAATAGGTGAGTGGTCTGCATGTACTGTTTAAGATTTATGTGAGCTAGATAATTCTGCCAAACTTTGCACGCAATACCTTTATCTCGAGTGAACAATCCCCTAATGAGTATTTCACTGGAAGGTCAAACCGACAGGTAGTTCTGGTCGACCTCTATCTTCATCTTTTTCTGCTTGTATGTAAATAAGGGCAAATACAAATTAATGATTACAAATAGGGCACAAAAAGCATCTCCATATATTTCCTAGTCAAAATTACCTACATATTTTGCACATGCTCAGCCTAACAAATGTCAGACATTTCGAAAATGATGAGATACATCACTTGCATAAAATTGAAAAATACAGCTGATGTCTCTTTAAATTTTGACAAGTGTTTTGCTGATTGAATGATGGTTTTGAAAGTGAATGAATATCGTAATTTCATTGAAACATTATCTGGTTTAGTTTTAACAAACAAATCTTTGATTGATAAGTAATCATTAAAATATTATTTTGTTATGAAGTTTCCATCTAGTGTATATAATTTTAAAATTTTAATACAAATTTTACACAAAATCTTGTTACATAACTGTTACAAAGATGATTTTGGAATCGATATCCTTTAATTTGGCTTTCATGTAAATCTTAAAGTGCTTAATTTGTTCAGTTTACATAATTAGGAAAATTGAAAGGCAAAAAAGAAAAACACACCTCTACTAACATTACAACTTTCTTTCAGTGTGATTTGTATACAATGACATGAACATATTTCTGATTTTGAAAAAAAATGTTTTTAGGAGATTATGAAATTCGTAAAGGGACCATGGTGATTATTAACCACTGGGGTTTACATCATGACCCAGACAAATGGGATGAAGTGGAGAAGTTCAAGCCTGAGCGCTATTTAACAGAAGGGAATAAACTTGGACCAAAACCAGAGAGTTGGTTACCTTTCTCTGCTGGTCGAAGGGTTTGTCTTGGGGAATCAGTGGCAAAGCCTGAGCTCCATCTGATTTTTGCAGGGTTAATGCAGAGGTTTACAGTGAAATTTCCGGATGGTGTAGTACCGGATTTGACACCAAAAGGTGGAAGAATTGTTATGTACCCTCCAGACCACAAGCTGATCTTTGAAGATAGATTGTCAAAGTGACATAGGATTGATAGCAGAGAAATAATATGATATTTACACATTAATATGTTCCATTTCTATATGCATATTTTGAAATTAATTGTTTTTAATACTTTGGAACATATGAAGAATTTGTTTCAAACTAAAACTCTAGCATGGTAATTATATGTATCTTGCTACCGATGGCAAGATCTGGATGACATCATTATTTGATATATGACATTTATATTCAGGTTCTGACAAACAAATCAGAGCATAGTCAAACATGCCACCAGTAAACTAACTAGATAACCCGGTTTAAATGTTGTAGGCTCTTCAATATAAAACTGTTAGCTTTGATACTTTCTGTTTTCCTTGTTATGATTAATTCCACATAGTTTTCAATACTTTTCACGGCATATGCACAAAGCGTGAAATTGTATATCCACTTTTATATGACATTACCTTCAGCATCAATAATACACTGTGTTCATGATTGTTATTAAAATATTGGTCTGACTCCAATTGGATGTTTGTGCTAGAAATGCAGAGCAAACTAGGGACTATGGAATATATAGTATTTCAAGGACTGATTGATCTTAGAAAATAAAAATGTTTAACTGTAGCAAGTTGCTTTCTTTTTTATTCTTGTACTGCCTTTGTTACAATTTTCTTTGATTTTTTTTTTCTTGTATTGTCTGTCAAATTTGCATTTGTAATTTTTAAAAATTAATTATATGATTCTCTTGTGTAAATTTAAATGATTTTGTACATGTTATTATATATCTTTTTTTTCTTTCTTTTATATGCCTCTAGTATTGCAGGGCATATTATGTTACTACTATGTCCATCCGTTCTTCTGTCTGTCTGTCTGTCCATAAATCTTTCTGTTAACAAATTTATATGTGATAACTTTTGTTCAGCTTAACATACCGTAACCAAGCTTCGCAGATGGATTACACTTTATGATAAAAAACACCCTACTGAATGTGTGTGAGTTAAATCTTATGGTCATCAGCAGAGATCCCAACCATTCCGATTTTGGCATAATCATTCCTATTTTTAATCTCAAATGACGCCAATATTGTCAATTCTGTCAGATTCCAATTATGCGGTCAGATAATTGTATTTAGGAGTGTTTCACCTGGAACAACGGTATATATTGATCACTGGAACACTTACAATGTCTGATTATAATTTAAACAAGGGTGCCTAAGCGCTTGTATCACACAATTAATTGAATATTGACCAATCATGTTAACTTAGAGTAGAGCTCTGATTCACCTGAAAAGTTTGAGAAAGATTTTGGATGGAAACGGGGCCGATGAGGATTTTGCTTAGACCAACAAAAGAAAAAATAATATTTGCTTCATAAAAAATAAGCAAAGTATCAACATTCGATAAATGGTATGCCTTTGGAGTCCTTTATAGGCAGACTCGATCATGTCACAAGGCAGGAAAGACAAAGCATGTTGCAACTGAAAAGTATTTTAAATCAGTAAGGTCTCGTGCTTAACGTAAAATAAAAGCTTGAAGTATTCCTATTTTATGTTAAGATTCCGATTTTTTTTCAAAGGTGACATTCCTATTTTACGAAGGTAGGGGTTGGCATCTCTGCATAGGTCAAGGTCACTTTCATCTGGAAAATCGAAATGGTTTCTATGCAATGACTGGAGTGATATTGCACAAATCGTCACCATAAACAAATCAGATAAACCTTCTTTGTGAATGCAAAAGAAGCCTTTAGACCTAAAATTATATCTCAGAGTTTAAGGTCACAGTGACGTGGCAGAGCAAGATGGTTTTGGTACAGTAAATTTGAGCTCCACTGAACAGACATTCAAACCTCACAGCTATGTTGCCCTTGAAGATACAAAAAGCTTATACATTTCAGAGTCTCAAGGTCAAAGATCAAGATTAGTGTGATCCAACAAAGGGAGTATGCTTTCTTCATGGCAACTATGACCGGTTTGATTTGCAATTCTGGAAAAAGAAGATATCTCTTCCGGTTGTTCGAGTTGACATTTTAATTGTCTTTTCATAAAGTCCTAAGCTTCATCCAAATATCAAGTTGGAGAGGAATACAAAAGACAGAAGAAATATGGCACCCATGTACAGACTGGACACATGTGGGAGATTTAAACGTTCTCTTGAATAAAGCCTAAGGGTCATAGAAATCTGTTGTGCATAACAATCTTTAACTCTGCAAAACTAGCTGAAAACAAAATAATAATATTCAGGCAAGATTGCAAATGTAGAATGTAAGTTTTATCATCTTTCTCTATCATCGCAACTGCCAAAAAAAGTTGTGGCATTGGAGGTTGCCATCTTATAATATTCTGTCTAGGCCAGTGAGATGTTGGATTTAGAAGCCACATTTTGCTTCTTCTGGGCCTTCCCTCTTGTTGTACAAGAGAGCAAATCAAACCGGCCACTTGAGTTCTTCTAAACATAACTTCACTAAGCCTCAGATACATGTTGCCCATAACAGCACAAAAAGATGCATGTTAATGCTGTCAAGTTTACACGTGTAAAAGAGATCATTTCGTGTTAGCCCTGTAACCTTTTAAAAAATCTGCCTCCCGTTTAAACGATAAATGAAGTGAATGACAAAAATGACGTCACTTTGTATCCTCGTCTTATTCATAATGGCTGAAAGTAAGCAAGGAAAACGATCTAGTTTAGAACTATTTCACACTTGTTGACGCCACCAGCAAACAAAAAGCTAAATATAACCTGTACTATACAGAGGTTCCCTACACTGAGGGTAACACCGGTGTGATGACCAACCACTTGAAACATATAGACAAGTCTCTTAAAAGTGAGTACGTGGTCTCTGGCAATAGAATACTCACCCAACAGACAATTACTGCATTTATGTCACTAACGATTAGTCTAAAGTGAATTGGCAGCGATGTATTGAAAAACTAGCCATCATAAATGTGCGTGGTATCTGACCACCCAGTATAGTTCTGGGTGAGGAATTAGAAAGATTTGTGCCGAATTAAACACATTGTACAAAGTACTAGGAAAATCAATAATTTCCAAATTTGTTCCTGTCGGCTATGCAATTACACCATGAGCAACTTATGAGGTGACCCCACTGCTTGGTGCAAGAGCTTATTGCAAGCAGCTACTATTCCAGTTGGGGAAAAAGAATTCCACGCGTATTTTTTGCATAGGCGTTATTGCTAACTGATTTTCTAATATCCGAACTGTTCATGAATAATGAAGGAGAAAATGAAGAAATTGTTTGCAATTGTTCGCTTGAAACTTCTAGGTGACTGAATTTGCACGTTTCTGCATTCTGTCAATGATGTAATATTGTGGTGGGCTTAACTTTTTTCTAACAGTGTTGTCATCGAAGACACATTTTTGTCGCCTTTGGTCTACATGTACAGCTGATGTTTAAGGAAATGTACGTACCAGGACGGATTAAATTCAGCTGAATATGGAAGCTTTAGTTTGATTCTTGCTTTAATCTTGATAACATTATTGTCATTTATGGAGTCATTCGAGCAATGAGTCAGCCTGTATTCCAGAATACACCCCGTCTTGCTGAAGTTTCTTGATACGTGTAGCGGTCGTTGCTTTGTCAAAATTCGAGCGGAATCTTAGATAAACAGTTAAATAGTGTTATCAAGTAACCTGGATTATTGTGGAAAATAATTATTTGCGGACTTAATTAAGAAGACATTCCTTAAGGAAAACAACTCAGTGACAGTTCTTGCATGCAAGTGAATTATAATCACGTATAAACGGAATCATTTCGTGCTTCAATGGTCATATAAACGTTTTCAGAGTTTTGTAAACGTGACAGCCTTAATCCATGCTAACCTAAGGGTGTAACCATCAAGGGTTAATGTCACCTTGACCCAAATAAATGAAACTGTTTCTGCGTGATAACTTGAATTGTACTGCATTTACCTTCATCAAACTTTACAGGTGGTTTGCCCATGATAATATACTGTAGCTACTTGGTGTTTTTGGACCAAAAGATCAAGATTATGTTGATGAAGAGGGTTGCCCATGACAATATACTCTAGCTACTTGGTGTTTTTGGGAGCAAAAGATGAAGATCACATTGATGAAGACCACACAGATAGTGGCCGTATTTGATACCATATGCAGTACTCGTTCTTTTTGCATTTACTTTTAAAGCTACTGAATGCTCCATTAACAAAACTGAAATGTTCTATCCTCTGAAATTGTTTTATGACTTTATTGATTATCTTTTTTGTAGAAATAACAGATGATCTTTTGGTATATTTATGGTATAGTCTTTGAATGTCTTGAGGATCACCTGATGGTCTAAATTTAGTTGTGTATATTTATAAAAATTGGTGATAATGCACCTTTATACGAACTGGGGTACTTTTATTCTTGCGCATTAGACTCATGCCTCTGCCAGATTCCCAGACAGTGTTGTGGTGGTGGGGGGGGGGGGGGAGAGCTCAAGAAGTGTGTTTTCAGGTCCAAAGCGACGTCGTACAGTTCAGAATAAGTTATCAACTCATATAAACCAATAGAAAATGAATGTAAAATCAAATTTTAATATAAGAAAATAAAAAATGATTTATTTGAAGCATTTAACACACTTCAGACAGAAAATAGTTGGTAGACCTATGGACCGACCATTTAATCTTGTTTGGGGGGTAGGGGCTGGGATTTCCTTTCGAACCAGGATATTTTTTTTTCTTTTCATATCCAAGCAATAAAATTTTTTCAAGCTGTTTGGCAGCCGGAAATTTATTTACAAACGACGTCCAAACCCCCTCCCTGAAAATTGAATGGTCTCTACCATTGTAACATATCATCACCACACACACAGACACAGACACACACACACACACACACTTCTCAACATATGTACACACACTCACATAATCACAACTCCACAGACATTATTTAAAAAAATACACCAAATTGCTGTCTTGAAAAACTGTTGGACAGTGAAATACAGTCTTAACTGCGCTTAATAGTTCAGTGGTGGGTGAAGTTGATGCAAGTGTTAGAGTTCGTCTTTTCACTCACCAGAGACTGGATGGTAGTATTGTTCAAACTTCCCTGAAGATCTTGTTGAATTTTTCCCAGGGTAGAAAATAATCTTTTTGCATCTGCATTGCTGTGAGAGAGTATCCAGCATGCAATGACCACATTAGTTGGAATGTTTAAACATCTTAGTTACTTTTGGGATTGAGCTCTGCATTCATGCATTGTCCCGCTGCTGGGTAGCGTTACTATGTCGATGGATGTCATACACTCCAGAATGACTAATGTCGATATGGTGTTTGCAGTATGTGCAAAGAATAAAATGCTCCCCTTTGCTGCTGCGCTTCATAAAGTAAAACTCCATCAACCATAAGTTCCAAAATGTACTTGTGCAGGACTTTGCTTGCTGCGCCGATGGCTCATCCTTTCATGAATAAAAGCTCCGTTTCGACATTTTGCCTTCAAAAATGAATCACACTTCCATGCTAGTCCAAGTACTGAAATAATACATGGAGTAAAATCTGACAGCAAAGAAATGTTGCCGCTGATCATGAACTAGCCAATAATTTTTAATAATGATGGCTTAAACATTATAATTTAAAGCAAAGAAGAGTAATAACTTTTATTTCTTCAACACATCTCTTTGATGTACCTAACTTCAAACGAGTTGGGTTGTTCCACTTCGTTTACTTTACCTATGCAAAAATGTGTTCTCCCACAAGGGATTCATAACACAATATCACGCTAGCTATTGGCAGTCGATTAAATAATCTGTTCAAGGGTAGTTGTTTATCTCTGACCGACTTACCTTTAAATCACCTCTATGACAGACAATCAACTGTATAAACTGCCCCAAGGTGTTAAACTTCTATGAACATTAAGTACGACCGTTTACTGTTTATACAGATTATGGGCATATATCGGGGTGTCAAGAAAGGTCTCTTTCGAAACACGAGCTGGTCGGGGGATTTGGAAGTCAAAAGTCGAGTGTTTCAAGTGACACATCGTGTTCTGGCAGGTATGTAGACTTTATTTGTCAATCATCCATTCTATACTTAGAGGTACTAACAACAGTCTCCTGCTGTGCCTTGTGTACCTTCAGCTCTTGACTAAAATGGTGAAAATACATTGTCTTTGTTGTTTTACTGCTGTCCGTTGGTGCTTTATATTTTTCGCTATTATCTTTTCTGTACACCTTTTAGAGAATTTTAACATATTTACCTTCTGGTACAAAATGTTTATCTTAATTTTGAAGGGTTTTTCTTCCCAAAGATGTTTTGTTGCAATTCTTCATCTTACATGTTTAGGACTTAACATTTAATGGCCACTATATAGGCAGTATTGTGCTGACGTGCCGTTAAACCCTATACATACATACATACATACATACATACATACATACATACATACATACATACATACATACATACATACATACATACATACATACATACACACACACATACACACACATACATACATACATACATACATACATACACACACACACATACATACATACATACATACATACATACATACATACATACATACATACATACATACATACATACATACATACATACATACATACATACATACATACATACATACATACATACATATATATATGTATGTCCATCCTGAATCCGTTTTAGTGCGATAGCATAAAAGTTATTAAACTTAGTACCATGACATTTTACATACATTATGTTGGTCTTAAGTAGATTTGCCTGATTATAGTTTGAGGCAATTACAGCAATTTTTGAAAAATTTTGGAATTTTTTTTGGACTTTTTAGGCAAACAAAATGTAGTATGCATATTTGTATTGATATGTAGATGATATGAATAGATTTTCAGGCCGTTGTAGAATCTGTCAATAATTTGAATATTTTAGAACTTTTTTACTTACACTTTTGTTTGACCAAAACCTTTTTAGCATGACTAAGCAAAAACTACTTGAGGAAGACAAATTAAATTTGACATTTTTTATATTTGCTTTCTTATCTAGATGTCCAGATAAGATTTTTCTGCCATCATAGCAATATTACTTTAATACTTTTTTGGTCTGTACTATGCATATTTGTATTGATGTATAGATGTATTGATATATAGATGTATATATATATATATATATATATATATATATATATATATATATATATATATATATATCCGAATAGATTCTCAGGTCATTGTTATTTTTAGTATGAAAGCATAAACATTATTAAACTTAGTCTGGTTTTGTATTTATATGTTGAGAATGTGAATAACTTTTCAATTTTTTATGACTTTTTGGACTTCATCCTTTTTGACCAAATCATTGTTAGCATGATTAAGCACAAACCACTTGATGTATCACGCTTGGTCTCATTTTTCAAACACAATACTACTGAAATACAAATTTTGTTCAGGATCTCTTCAAACTGTAATAGAAATATAGTTACGTTCCTTGATTAACATGCTGCTTATCTTTTCAATTTCAAATTTATAATATTGTTGAGGAAATTAGGATAGATTTTAGTTGTACATATAAACATTAAATTAATTTAATTTCCTTTGTGATTGAACTGAAATTTATATATCGCAACTGTCAAGCCAATAATATCACTTGCTTGCTGAAATTCATTACATAATATCAACTTCGTTGAAACGTTGTAGGAGCATTCATGCCTATTGCTCAAGCATCTAGGTTAATTATATATTGTATATGAATTCAGATAGTCATAACTTCGACTTTTTTATCAATTGTAATGAAATAATTAGTATATAATTAAATTGTTTATTACATTTTAGGTCAGTTATTCTTTAAAGGAGAAACTTTGACTAAATTTAATCTTTGTATTGAAGAGGTTGAGATATCGGCACTCTGGCTATAGGTTAATTATATCCAGGATATCTTCAATTTTTACATGATAGGAGTAAATAGGACGCTATATAACTTATTAGTTACAGTCAACACATACAATATAACCTATCTGGAGAGATCACGCATTTTGCCGACAAAAGGTGGTCTCTCATAACTTGTTTTTAGGTGAAAGCTTAACCCCCTATATTAAAATGTATGCATGAATTATTCATTATTCATTTTTGAACATTTTATGAAATGTTCTTGCAAGTTTTTTGTAAGTAGTACAATATTACCTAAACTTACCCTCAATTTTTCAATCAAGTATAACTGAATGGTTGCCATGAGACAGAGTTATGGGTCTTTAAATAAACAAAACGTTGTTTTTACTACCCCCCTCCCCTTCTTCTTTGGAGCCACCAACTGGAGAAAAGGGGAATAATTGCTGTAGATGAAAGAATTGTGTAAAATGATTTGAATATTCCAGTATAATTGAAAAGACATCCCCTGTTTTCTTGAGGTTCAAAACTGTTGACAGAAAAGAACCGGAACAACAGGAATCATAAAACAGTAAGATTACTACGTGTACAGCACCATACTAAATGTTCGTGCTACTAATAGAAGAATTATAATCAAGAAATTTTAAGACACGACAGTAATGTGATGCAAGAGACTCGCTGGTGTAAGTATTGTGATGCAATAGACTCACTGGTGTAAGTAATGTGATGCAAGAGACTCACTGGTGTAAGTAATATGATGCAAGGACTCACTGGTGTAAGTAATGTGATGCAAAAGACTCACTGGTGTAAGTAATGTGATGCAAGAGACTCACTGGTGTAAGTATTGTGATGCAATAGACTTACTGGTGTAAGTAATGTGATGCAAAAGACTCACTGGCGTAAGTAATGTAATGCAAGAGACTCACCGGTGTAAGTAATGTGATGCAAGAGACTCACTTGTGTAAGTAATGTGATGCAAGAGACTCACTGGTGTAAGTAATGTGATGCAATAGACTCACTGGTGTAAGTAATATGATGCAAGGGACTCACTGGTGTAAGTAATGTGATGCAAAAGACTCACTGGTGTAAGTAATGTGATGCAATAGACTTACTGGTGTAAGTAATGTGATGCAAAAGACTCACTGGTGTAAGTAATGTGATGCAAGAGACTCAACGGTGTAAGTAATGTGATGCAAGATACTCACTTGTGTAAGTAATGTGATGCAATAAACTCACTGGTGTAAGTAATGTGATGCAATAGACTCACTGGTGTAAGTAATATGATGCAAGGG
Organism: Margaritifera margaritifera; assembly: GCA_029931535.1. Lineage (NCBI taxonomy): Eukaryota > Metazoa > Mollusca > Bivalvia > Unionida > Margaritiferidae > Margaritifera > Margaritifera margaritifera. The sequence continues at coordinate 28,964 of JAQPZY010000756.1, read as the reverse complement.
ACTCACTGGTGTAAGTAATGTGATGCAAGAGACTCACTTGTGTAAGTAATGTGATGCAAGAGACTCACTGGTGTAAGTAATGTGATGCAATAGACTCACTGGTGTAAGTAATATGATGCAAGGGACTCACTGGTGTAAGTAATGTGATGCAAAAGACTCACTGGTGTAAGTAATGTGATGCAATGGACTTACTTGTGTAAGTAATGTTATGCATAAGACTCACTGGTGTAAGTAATGTGATGCAAGAGACTCACTGGTGTAAGTAATGTGATCCAAGAGACTCACTGGTGTAAGTAAAGCAACTTTTCTTCATCGACAACTGTTATCAGCTCGCTTGTAACGAGAAATATATCAGAGATATCGCTCAACCAAGACCAAAGAGTCATGAGATAAACAACCATCGCACAATTGCAAGAATACTCGAATTATGAGGGATTCATGTAATGATGATCATGTGTCATGCGGAAATCACATAGGATTAGATGCCCTAAGGGGAACACTGAAAAACTGCTATTTAGTTTTACCCTTTTACATGAACTTGTGGGATTTTTCATAAAGCTGGCATGTGTTTCTAAACCTGCAGTTGATACAATGAGTCAGTAAATAAGGTTTCCATATGATCAATACTTTCGGTTAAACTATAAAATGAAACAGTCTTTAAGAACACCTCTGTGTCAAGGACATGTCTTGTAATTTAACGACACATTCACTTCTCTTCAATGAAAATCTTATATGTTACTAATATACTCAGTGATAGGAATCTACCCCACCAAATAACATCGTTCCCTTTTGATATGCAAATTAGGGTGCTTAACACGTGAGATGACAGGAACAATATAGATTTCAGGGCCTTCAGGGGCAATAGTGGCTAGTTTATCGTACATAGTTTGGGGTCGTGCTAAATTTTAAAATGACAACATGTTGACCATTGTAAATGGCAATTAACATCATCAAAATATGGAATTAAATGACTGAAAAATGTAGAAAATATCTGTTTTACCGTTGTCAGTCAAACATATGGCTGAGCGTATTTTTGTTATGACGATTTCCGTACATATGTTTGTCTGTTCCGCTACTTATTTGCGCGCAATAACTAAGTTCTCCACCATCTACCGTCACCAAACTTTAGACATTTCTTGCATTTGGAGTAAGGAAGAAGCCTATCCGTCTTGGGATCAAAAGATCAAACGTCAAGGTCACTGTGGATGAAAGCAAAAGAAAAAATGGTTAGTTCTACATTAAAGAACTGAACTAAACTTTCTGGATATCTTGCACTTGGAGTAGGAAAGAAGCCTCGCAATTTTGTTTGCCAAAAGATCAGAGGGTAAGGTTACTGTGGCTGAAAGAAAATGAAATGGTTGTCACACATTAACTATAGATATACATCACAGATCTTGACTAAGGTTTGTAGATGGCTTACACTTCAGTTGAGGAAGAATTCTATCGATTCGGGGGTTAAAGGATCAAAGGTCACTGAAAAATGATTTCTGCACAATAAATTTAGTTTTATACCGCATGTCTTGACTACACTTTGTGGGTAGCTTGCGCGGAAGGTAGACGCCTAATGATTTGGGGGTCTAAGGCCAATTATACTGTGGCAGACAAATGAAAAATGGTTTTTGCACCAGAATTTCAGTCCTCAACCATGTACCTTCACCAAAGTTTGTGGATAGCTTACACTTTGGGTAAGAAAGAAGCCTATTGATTTTGGGTGTCCAAAGGTCATTGTCACTGTGACTGAAAGAAATTTATTTTTGTGCATAATAACTTTAGTTGTAGACCACGTACATTGACAAACGTTTTAGAAGGGCTTTCACATAAGGTATGGAAGAGGCTTGTTGCTTATGGGGTCAAAGGGACAAAGGGAAAGATCATTGTTATTCAAAGCAAAATGGGTTTCGCATAGTAGATTTTGTTCTCGAGTAAGTTCCTTGACCAAACGTTTTTGATGGCTTGCACTTAGGATAATACAGAAAACAACTGACTATGTTTTGTGAGGGTGACAGGTAAATTTAGTCTAATAAGAAAATAATGGTTTCTGCACAGTAATTTTATTTCAAGACAGCATACCTTGACCAAACGACAAGGTCATTGAGACAATTGATGTCATACTAGTGTCTTAACATAGTACTATTAAACACGGGGCGGGCGTACAATATGTCGTTCACTGTACTGTTGTTGACTTTATGGCGGAATTTCGACCATGTACTTCTTGTGCTAATGTTCCTTACAAACTTAAAAACGCTAAGACTCCATGTTTCCATTAAGTTGGAAGGATTTATATTCCTAAAGATTTTTTATTGTTGCAATTTTTAGCTATACTGATCACAGATCAGAATAGGTTATGGCCTGTCGACCGTCTTTCTTCCGTTAGCGCAAGTTTGTTATTGCTACTCCTCCTAACCTGTTAAAAGGATTGACATGAAACTCTACATACACATTCATTTCAAGGTCTGGTTGGTCCCGGATAAAACTGGTGCCCATTGGACATCAGATATGGCTATCATGGCAGCCATCTTGAAAATATTGTTATCACTACCTCTTCAAAACGGATGGACATATAGACATGGAGTTTTCACTAAAAAACTTCTTATGTCTAGTTGGTCCATAATAAAATTTTTGCCGATATGACAACCAATACGTCTGTCACGATGGCTATTTTAATAATCTTGTTATCTCTTACCCTCCTAAATGGATGGTCATACTGACATAGGGTTTTCACTGAAAAACTTCATATGATGTCTGGTTGGTGCTAAATGAAAATGGTGCCCGATCTGATGATATCCAATGTAGCTGCTACAGCAGCCATCTAGAAAATCTTGTTATCTCTACTCATGAACGGATATCGATATGGAGTTTTCACTAAAAGACTTCTTATGATGTCTAAGTGGTTCTAAACGAAAATAGTACTGATATAACTTCCAAAATGGCCACCACGGCACCATCTATAAAATGTTGTTATCGTTACTTCTCCTGAGCGGATGGTCATATAGACATGGGGTTTTCGCTACTAAACTTCTTCGTACGTCAAGCTGGAGCTAAATAAAAATAGTGTCGATCTGAAACAGTGGCCATCTTGAAAATCTTGTTATTGTATTCCTCCTGAACGGATGGTCGTATCGACATGAGGTTTTTGCTAAAAGACTTCTTATGATGTCTATTTGGTCCTGTATGAAAATTGTGCCCCTCAGACTTCAACCATGGCCATCAAGCGGCCATCTTCAAAAATCTAGTTCTCATTACTCCTGAATGGATGCTCGTATCGACATGAGGTTTTCTCTGAAAAGCTTCTTATGAAGTCTACTTGGTCCCAAATGAAAATGGAACCGATCTGACATCCAATATGGCCGCTAGGGCGGCCATTATAAAAAAAACTCACTACTCCTCCTTAAATGAAACTATTATTAGATCTGCAGTAGATTCGTAGGCTTTTAAGTTCGAGCGTCAACATGTAACGGTAAAATTGTTCACTGAATGCACTATATTGTATCGGGTTTCATGTTATTACCTTCAACAGAGTTAAGAAAATTAACGGAGGACAGTCATCGACATAGAAGGCAGTAAATAGTCCGGAGGAAACTACGGACCTGGAAACGAAACCCCTCGTAATACTGTAATTGGAAATACATTTCAGGACATCTTATATGTCTACAACCTCGTTCACCATTACACAAGATTGTATATTATCATAAAACATTTTAATCCATTTTATAATATCGGAGCTAAAATTGTAAAAGAGTAGCACTTTTTAAAACAAAAAAACATACCAAAGAGTCAAATACTTTCTCAAAGTCTATTAAAAGTAATTGACTTGGTTTGTTTCACGTTTTTGTATAAAATATTAAATCATATGAATTGTGGATATCTATCTAGCTTTAATAAAGACTGTTTGGTCTGTATTTATGATATCAGGTTAAACCATTTTCATCCTATTGGCGATACAACCAGTGGCTATTTTATCTGAAACATTTAACAGAGATATTGCCTTCCGTTTTTGAAAGTATTGTTTTGGCCTACCTACCTAAGGTATACATGTAATCCCCTCCCCCCTTTCTTGTGTGTAGATGATACGAACAGTTTGTTGTTCTTACAAAACAATGACCAATATCTTTCATAAAAAAATTTAAAAATAAAATGTAAATCCATCTGAGCCAGAAGTTTTATGATTTGGCATATTTTTCAAAGCTGAGATTGGTTATTGTAAAGATTAATTTTGAGCATTATTCACTTTCCTTACATCTGTGTAACATAGAAGAGATTCAAGATCAACGATATGAACATGTTAAAAAGAATATAAATGTTGATAGTACAATTTAGTTTCTTTTTAACTATTAGTTAAACTCCCATCATGTTTTCTGAGTTTAGTCATAATCTTACTAATGTAATGTCTATTTTCTAAGTCTAATACAATAGTTGGCTTTTCATCATCTTCAATCCACTTTGCACGTGGTCTTACTTTAACTCCTTCCATTTTGTATCCTCCGGAGTCCCTTTGGTTGATCTTGTTTACTCTTCAAAATAGAAAATGTCTCCGATTTATTATCATGTTCTAGAGTTTATATTTCTTGTGTAAGTTGTTTTTCGAGTTGATGTTGCTGTTTCTTCTTGAAGGAGGAAAATCAAATGGTTTTTCCTTTAATTTCTAAAGCATAGTTTCAAACAAAATCATTGTTCGTTTATTAAAAGCTGCAGCTCTGAAATCTTGGACATTGTTAATATTATATATTTGATCAGCACGTGCATACTGACTTTTGCACTTCTTAATTACTTCTTTCACTGTAAAAATATAGTCTTTATCTTTCAGCAAGGAGTTAATAAATTCCCATATATTTTGCAAATAAAGATATTTATTTAAACAGTGTGGCTTACAAAACCTGTACCATAAAATGGTATAAATAAGTCTCTCTTGCAACCTAAAGCCCTGACATAAATGCTGTCCCTTTGATCTCGGGTGCTAGGCGCCCTCATTTGCATATCAAAATCGAACGGATGATACTTGGCAAGGCAAATTAGGAACTTCCTATCCCTGTGAATGTTAGACCCTGTCAAAAACACTGTTACAGCTAGTCTGGCTGCCAGTCCCTTCCGCTCTTTATATCTCACCCGTTCAGACCAGCAAGTTGCAGGTAAGTGTCTCGCAGCAGGACGAAGATTTAAAAAAATAGGTGATAGGGACAGTTTGTCTAGTTGAAAGAAATGTATGATACTTAAATAGACTTTTTGCAGTAATGACGTCAGCAAGTCTATGTTACAACTATTGCAATCTCTAACAACATAGCATAGCTGGCACGTATAGCTTTAGAGCTGTTCTTTTGATCTATGTGTTCAACAGGCCACATGCAACTCGATTTGCATATGAAACGGGAACGGGTGATATCTGGGAGTTAGGTGGATTTTCCAGTTCTCTTTATACGTCTGTCGCTGTTCGTACATATACAAATTTTCTCAATGATGAACACGCGTTAGATTTGAGCGGATAACACTTGTTTTTAACGGAAATGTCATATTTCACTGCATAAAAGAACAGTGATTGGGGTTTATCACATAAAAATATATGTAAACTGAAAGACGTTACCAATATGCATCTGTTTATATATTGCTTACAATAGGTTTTAAATTTCGAAGTGAATGAGTCAGTTACAGATGTTGTTTGTTTGTTTGTTTGTTTGTTTTGTTTGTTTTTTTTTTTGGGGGGGGTGGTGTTGTTACAACAGTAAATTTTTATATTTAAAATGAAGTCCGTTCGCTATTATTTGTGCAAGTTAACATACAGGTAAATCTGCGCGTAATAAAAAAAAACTACTTCAAAAAGAGCAAACTTCAGTTGGTGTAGGTGGGTTTTTCGTGACGTGTTACCAGTTGTTTGTTGTCTCCCTTACTATGCGGTGGATGACTTTGTCTTTTCCGCAAGACATACCACAATTTTGAAATAACATTCAGGTCCCTCTTCTTAAATAATCTACATAAATGTGATTAATTATTTAAATGTGAAACTCTTCAATAATATTTATTAAACATTATTTAAGAGCAATTAATACGGTTACAACTTCAAAATGATGTTCTAAACGTGATGTTTTCATGAAGGATAAAGACTGAGTTTTCACTTAAGCCGAATATGGGATCACTCAAAATAGCCAAACGCAAAATCTGCGCTATACCATTGACGAAATTTTCCCGTCTTTGCACTATCCTTTACGGTCAGCTTTCGCAATCATTTCAGGCGCACCGACCCACCCCAATTTTCTCCTGCAGGGTTGTGTAAATTTATTTTAAGTTGACTAGAGACTAAAGCTTCCATCAAGGTCAAATACGGAGAATTTCTTCAATATGTTTATTTTTCATGAATTTTGTGGGCCCATGCGTGTAAATTACACAAAAATCGTTGTTCCAGTACAATGTATTCCCGTCGAATCGCTGATATTTAACTTTAACGCTAATGTAGACCGACTAGTACAAACTTACCAACTACCTTACCTCCTTTAACCAGAGACATCTATAGCTGTCCCTTTTATGAGTAAGGTTCTGGTTACTGCTATATTTTGGACGTCATTGCAGGAAAAATCGATGAACAATTACGGTAAGAGTGTATGGATGGAAAGGTTAATTTAATGAAAATATAGGTTTGTATGCGCCACATACGGTAAAAAGTGCGAGAGTAGTTATAGGTGGGTACTGGGGGCACTGGTGGCACTTGGGGGCAGTAACGGAGTTTAACATTGGAGGCACTATGGGGCAAATAAGTACCAAGATTTATAGGGCAGTGGGTGGTACTTGGGGGCAGTAACGGGAATTTATCATAGCGTCCGTATGTAGTGACGAAGACAACGTCCTCTACCATCAAAAACTGGGTGGGGGGTGTTTTTGATAGTAGAGGACGTTGTCTTCGTCACTACATACGGGGGTCGTGTGTGTAGGACATGGCAATGATGGGAATAATTAATCTTTCTTGAAAAATGGGTGGCCCTAAAGACCTCCCAGGTCTGGTCCGACAAGCGGGACAGCTCCTCCTCCTCCAATAGTCTAGACTCCTCCTACAGCGCTTCTTCAGGATAAATGGCGGATGGACCGCTTCTGGTTCCCAATTTTCTTCCTTCTTCTCCTCCTTCTCCTCCACTATCCTGTGATCTTCCTCCTCCATCATCGGATGAGGCTGGATAGGCTCCTTCTTCTCCTTCTCCTCCACTATCCTGTGGGAAATTAACATGCGGGGGGCCTCTATGGCCTCAAACGGGTACTCTACGAGAAATTAACATGCGGGGGCCTCTATGGCCTCAATGGGAAATTAACATTATGGGCCTCTATGACCTCAATGGGAAATTAACATTGTGGGTCTCTATGGCCTCATACGGGAAATTAACATGGCGGTAAGAATGGTAGGCAATAATTAGAAAATAACCTTCTGCCTAGTGGCTATATCTATATAGCCTAGAGTTATATATAAAGCATTACCTATCCCTCAGATCATGTTGGAGGTGTCAGTAAATTTGCATATATTATACCTATGTTATAAATAGCTTTGACCAAGGGAACCAACTCATAATAACACTAAAATGGACGTGACTAAAAGTTGTATTAAACTTCGGGAACCGTCACGGACTTTGGCGTTGACTAGAAAAAATCCGGAACATTAGATTATAATGGCCTAGACTAAAAGTAACACTAAAATTCCGAAATTGTACCGGACGTTAGCGGCGACTGAAAATAATCCGGAAATAAAAATGGAAAAAATTGGCTGAGACTAAAAAATAGTACTAAAATTTCGTAACTCATTTTAAATTTTTTTGTTATTTTATATTTTTTTATATACAAACCCAAATATACCCAAAACCCAAACCAAAACCTAACACACTATCCCAAATGCCTTGTGTGCTGCCTAAAAACCCCAAAAACCTGCTATCAGACGAAAGGGTATGACAAAGGGATGAAATCACGCCAACATACTATCCAACATATACACCATCCATTTTTTTATTTTTTAAATTTTTTTATATCAAAACACACACCACAAATATACAATCCATTTTTTTTTAAAAATTTTTTTTTATATCAAACACAAAACTTACACATACCACAAATATACAATCCATTTTTAAAAAAAAAATTATATCAAACACAAAACTTACACACACCACACAACCATTTTTTTACTTTAAAATTTGTTTATATCAAAACACACACCACAAATATACAATGCATTTTTTTTTTTAAATTTTATATCAAACACAAAACTTACACATACCACAAATATACAATCCATTTTTTTTAAAATTTTTTTATATCAAACACAAAACTTACACACACTACACAACCATTTTTTTCTTTTTAAAATTTTGTTTATATCAAAACACGCACCACACAATCCATTTTTTTTACTTTTTTAAAATTTTTTTATATATCAAATTCAAACTTACACACACCACACAAATCATTTTTTAACTTTTTAAATTTTTTTATATCAAATACAAACTTACACACACTACACAACCATTTTTTTTACTTTTTTAAATTTTGTTTATATCAAAACAGGCACCACACTATCCATTTTTTTATATTGTAATCTTGGTTGCTGCCATCTTCTTGATCTGTTGAGATCTTGACGAGTCAACGAGAATGACTACACTGGCCAACGCACCGCTTTATATGCTTAACGCGCGGACGCGATGGAAAACATGGTAGGGTTTCAGATCGACAGTGAGATCACAGATAGAGGAAAGAGGAGAGGTTTTTTTTAGATCGATCGAAAGAGAGAGAGAACATAATTGTTATTTTTTTTCAAATTCAATAAAAAACCACACAACACCATATTTTTCCAACAATAACCATTTTATTTGTAATCAACAATAATTATTCTAACATAAAAATACTAACAATTCAACAATAAAATTTTTTAAACAGGAACATATTTACAAGGTTGACAACGTTGGGGTGGTAAACTAAACCTCCACCTTTCTACATCGACATCATTCTGATTGTGAGCTAAAGACAAGAGATAACCAAAATGTTCACAAAACCATCGTTGTACTTTAGCATCATTTCTAGCATAGTCACTATTAAACCAAGTCACTAAATGTTCTAAGGAATATCCAAGACTGCGGTGATGAAGATAATGTACACAATATTGTCCACACACCATGGAATCCGATCCTTGTAATCGAACATTATTGAATCGAGTCGAGACGGCATTTCTTCTCATAAAGTCAATGATGTCGTCTTCCAAAGGAGGTAATCCATAAGAATCAAAATATTCCACACCTCCACCATTGTGATCGTTGGGAAAGTACACGGCAATCCAATGGGTTCCTGGTAGATGACTGTCGTCGGTATTGATGAGATAGGCATGAACATCTTTAGGTTTACGATGAGGTAGTTCATCTTTAGCACATACCACAGGATTCCAAGAAGAAGTGTAGGAACTACGAGTCAATAGGTAATAAAGTTCTCTAGTATCCATTTTTTTCTTCTTCTTCTTTTTTTTGTCTTCAATGGAAATAATAGGTCACCAATTCACACCTGACTTTATGCTTGAATTGATCTGTCTTGTAATTCCACGAATATTCACGTCGGATAGGTTCTGCACTCTGTTGAATGAGTCCTTCGATGCGTCTGATCTCCAGATAATCACGTGGAGGAGAAGAAGAAGTCTGCAAGTCTTTATACCATTTTCTCAACACGTGTTCATCTGAGATTTGTTTCCAGACCGTTTCCAAGATATTCGTCCAATTGTTCTTCGCCCGTCATCATCATACATTGGTCGTGTTGTATCTGACTGGGATGATCGTTTTGACATCCATGACATTGTTCTTTAATCAGACTGTTAATTCTTTCAGTCAATTCCTGAGCATAACAGGACACTAACTGTTTTTCTTGTTCTGGCCATCGAGAAATAAATCCAGTAAACTCGGTTTTAGGTTCTGAATGAATGACTTCGTCATCATCATCATTTGTGGTAGTTTGTGACTGTTGAACTTCACAAAATCCCTCATCTATTTCCATAGGTTCTTCTTCTACGTGTTGCATCTTTTTTTTCTTCTTCTAATAGTCTAGAATCACTTCTCTCAAACTGTTGATTTCTAGAGTGTTATCAAATTCTGCATACAAGACGACGTTCACTGTGTCGGGTAGAGGATCTGCAAACTGAAGTTCCACACGAAGTGGGCCTGATTTTATAGGGTGGAAATGTCCTTCGTCGCTGCCTTGGTCAGGAGTGAAATCAAATCCCCACAAGGCATACCCTCCTTCATAATTCTCGTACGAAATGCCGTGGCTGGTGTTGGTACCTAACTGTCCTGTGGCTTCAAACAGGCTCAGGTAAGATCGCAAGTAATTTTTCTGGGGACCAAAGTCAGGTTCAAAAGGTCTGGTACACAAGGTCTTGCCATCTCGACTGACTTCTATCTTGGAGACGTTGTAGTGTTTAAACTCGAACGGATTCTGATCGTGGACTCCGTTGAGGGCTGCATTACTGACGATGCCAATCAGCAAACGTTTGGGGAGCTGTACCTGGAAGATGTGATCTTCGACTTTGGATCGGAGTCCAGCGGCTATGGTAAAGGTTTTCACTTCCACGCGTCGCACAGGATACTTGTCAGTGGTTCTGCTCAAGGATTGACTGATGTCGTTGGCTACTTTTGGTAAGACTTCCACACGTCGCACGTAAAGTTTGGCTTCTTGGATTTTGGTTTTCCACTCGTTAGCATGAGCCATCAAATGGAAGGCGGCACTACTGCGATTGAGTCTCAGGCGTACATCCACTCCGTTCAACAAATACTTCTCTTGCAACCACATGTCCAAATGCAAACGATCCATCAGTTCTAAACTTCGTCTGATTTTCTTTCGACGGTCGTTAAATCCCACATTGTGAGGGACTGCTGGAATTATAGGATCACCATCATTAGCAGAAGTCTTCGCCGGTACTGACAGCTCTGTGTCGTTGAACTTTACCGAGGTGTCAGGTTTCCAGACCACCGAAGCATCCAGATGAGTGTTCTTGGCTTCTTTTCCGTACGTCAAGAGATTTTCCAAATAAGCACGGTAAGGGTAAGTATCCAAACTGCTGCTGACCAGTTTGTTATTCAAGTACAAATCCACTCCGCTGAACAAGGAATGCATGAAATTATTGACGGGTGCCACTCGGGCAGCTTCCCCAGGAAGGTTGTTGTCATTTTTTTGTACTTGAAGTTTCAGGTACAAGTAACTGTTATTCAGATCGATGTAATCTTCGGTTTGTCCTTTGATTTCAAATTCGATAGGAGCTGATTCCGTCAAAGACGATACAGGATGAAATTCCACCCATTGGGATTCTTGCATCGTCATCATGGTAGGAGGCATAGAAAACATATCCAGTTCTGACTTGGTACATTCGCAAGAATCTCGGTGCATCATTTTCAAGGCTGTTAATAATCAAACACGTCTAATTCTCTGATGGTTCTTTTTCTTTTCTTATTCTTTTTGGAAGTACCGTGTGTTCTTTTATGAACTTTGAAGGGATTTCGATGTCGTCGTCTCTTTCTATCTTGTCCTTGCTGTGAAGTGGAGGAAGAAGTAATGCCAGGGTCTGAAGCGTGAAGTGAATTTATTGGATTCTCTCGGAGACCTAAAAGATCTTTGCCAGTGTTCATCAACACATTTTTGCCTGCTCTCATAAAGGCTTCTTTAGGATTTTGTTTGTCGATGAGGACATTTTGCAAAAATTCTTTTCCTTGTGTCAAAGCGGCATCTTTTAAGGCATGAAATCCTCGAGTCACCATCGGTTTCAAAATAGGAGCTACCGTCCGAAATGCCGATTTTAACATATCTCCTAAACCATGTCCTCGTTGTCGAGTCACTCCTTGGTACACTGGATACATTTTTTTGTTTGGGTCAGTTACAATTCGTTAGAGAACTTGTTTTTTTTTCGAAAATGTAGTTTCACCGTGACTTTTCCTTTGTCAATGAATGGCACATCTTGTCCCAAATCTCCTTTTATACTAATGCTGACACTGTCAAAATACGATTTACTGACTGGAAGATAATGAGGATGTACAAATTCACGGTGAACGGGAAACGTGTTTCCACCTTCTTCGTACGCACCAGCAGCAGTATCCACTTTGAAAGGAATGACTCTCAATAAGGGAGCAGCTGTGTGACCCACCACGTTGTACTCCACCACATCGGAGTACACAAACATTAAATTCAGTCCAACGTTCAATTCGATAGGGGTGCGAAAAGCCTCTCCGAAATCTGTGTTGGTGTGGATTGTTCGTTCACCATCATACTTTTTATTTCCACCCAAAATATCAAACAACCCAGCAGAAAAACCGATGGTCATGAATTTTCTTTCGTGCGCGGGTAAGTGTTTGTCTTCTTTCTCGTCGAATGGCTTTCCCTCATGCCCTTTCAAAAATTGCAAGAGGAAACGGCGTGCCACAGGATGGTATTTGATCTCTACCCATTTTTGGTTTTTTTCCAAGGCTTTGCCAAATTGGGCTTCGAAGACGGCCGCAATCGTCTCCACCAAATGTTGAGCACTAAAATAATACCCTTCAGGAATTCTCATGCGATAGGTCGAGTAGGGAGTATTGTCAGTTTTTGAACTCATTTTTTTCCCAATTTCAGGATCATGAGCGTCCAACTCTTTTTGCACTTTTTCGTTATAGATTGCTACGTCAAAAATGGTTTGATTTCCAGACACATTCTTGATTTGCGTAGGATGAATGATTTCTACCAAAGCCACTTCCCAATGAGCGTCGTGATCCAATTGGAAGGCCTGAGGTAATTTGGCCGTGAAACAACATAATTTGTTGTTGGGAAACACATCCATGGAACTGTCACTGGGTAATGTTAAATAAAATTGGTCATTCATAGTTCTAAGGTGGTTCTGGTGTCCTAGGAGTCACTCAAGTGAAGAGAAGAATGATGTTCAAAGGGTTCCAAAAGAGGACTGGTATTGTGGTGACTGGAAGAAGAAGGTGGACTGGCGTTGCTCGTACTCCCGTGGTGGTGACGGTTGTCCGTCGTCGTCGTAAATTTCAAAGAGGGACTGGGTAAAAGATAACCGATGCAACTGCTAAGTAAAATGGTCCACAATTGTTTGTCTCCTTGTTGCAAACTCAAATTGGCAATGGCTGCTCCGATGACACAATACACTACAAAAATTTGGCAGAAAAAGACGATTTGATTTTTAGGCACACGTTCTCCGCACCACACCCAGAGCGGTTGTTTTTGTAATTCTTGAAGAGAAGAACTCTGCGAAGGAGTCGTTGAAGTCGTGGTTGCTGTGTTAAATGGCATGTTGTTGGGTTACTTCTTTTTCTTTTTATAGTCGACGACTTGAGAAGCAGCAATCCAAGAATCAAAACTAGGAGGATATCCTTTCCAACGTACTTTGACTTCTTCTACTTGACGTTTGCCTACTTTACGTGTTCTTTGTTCGAGAATGCTTTCGATGTCGTACAAGGCGTCTTTTTTTTTTGGTCACTCGTTGTAACTCAGGCAAGTAAAATGTTCCTTTGAGCACTTCACCGTGCATGTCTTCCAATTTATAGACGGGAGGATCGCGTCCACGCACGGGGGTAGTGACACGAAACAATTCGGTGGTCCAGTTGGGTAAATAACCTTTGTCAAAAGTACGTTTGGTTTTTCCGATGCGAACCCAATCTCCCGTCTTTAACTCCAACAAGGTTTTCTTCTTCTTCTTTTTTTCTGTGGTGAACCAAACGATTTATCAAACACAGTCACTTCGTTTTTAGGGCTGACCTCTTCGGGGGCACATCCGATGCTACGATGGTACGATTGATTGTACGCTTTGACCAAACGGGGTAACACGTCGATGTACTTGAGAGTATGTTGATGTGTAAAATATTTCCACATACGTTCTTTCAAAGTTCTTTGAAAACGTTCCACGATACTGGCTTTGGTTTCAGGATTTTCGGTGGTAAAAAATGAATTTGTCTTTGTTTCAATTCTTTTTGAAAAGCTTGGTTTAGAAATTCGGTGCCTTTGTCAGTTTGCCATCGTAAAGGTTGGCGTCCACTTTGTTTCAAAACCAATTTTAAGGCACGTACCAATTCGGTACTGCTTTTAGAGGTCAAAGGCACGACCCAAGCAAATTTGGAAAACACGTCGATGACACAAAACAAATATTTGTGACCACGATTGTAAGTGGCTAAATGAGAGACGTCGGCTAAATCGGCTTGCCATTGATGATCGATGCCTTCCACTTGAGTTGTACTTCTAGAAAATTTACGTCGAATGGGTTTGTGTAACGTGTACGTCGATTGTTCTTGTAACCATTGTCGTACTTCGGGTAAACGTACACTTTTCAATTTACTTTTGGCAGCTCGATATAATTTTTGAACTCCTCCGTAACCAGCAGCATGGCCAGGATTGTAATAAAGGCTAGCTAACAGTTTCTCCATGATTCCTCAAGAATAAGTCAACCAAGTACCAATGCTCTTTTCTTCGTGGGGTATCTTTTTGGATTGTTTACGTGTCCGACGTGCCACTGGTGTAAAAGAAGAAGATGTGGTTTGAACAGGGGTCATCAGTTCTGTTTTGACTTCTGTCTTCACTTCTTCCTTTTTCTTTTCTGAGGGTAATGGGGTAGACAACATCTTTTTCATCCAACTTGGTGTGGCTAGCTTTTTCTTTTTAAGAGGTGGAGTTTGTAACTCTTCTTCTTCTTCTTTTTCTTCTTTTACGGTCATCCCTGTACCGGTGTCTGTTTTAGTGGTGGTGAATTTAGATTCGCTTTTCATCATCGTCTTAAAATCTCTCAGAGTGGGTGGAGCTGTTTCGTCTACAGCTTTTTGGTGAAAGAGTTGTAGACGTTGTAAAAGTTTACCGTACCGCTGCGATTTTTCTGTTTCTGACAAATCGCTTCGTTCCATCAGGGTTTGTAATTCTTGTTGTAACTGGGACATCTCGTTGAGATTAGGATTGGGTGGTAAATGAGGTATCCGTTGTTCGTTCCAACGATGAAATTCCATCCATCGTTTGTAAGGTACTAAAGTCAGTTTTCTTCCTTCCATTTCATCCAAAGGTACCAAAAAGGTGTGGTCTCTTCAGAGAAGGGTGGTCCTTTTTATCTTCTTTTTTTGTTATCGCATGACCCCTCCTAAAAGTGGTCCAGCAATCGTTCCTAACAAAGGACCCGCTATTTTTAACAACGGTCCTAACAGCATAGGTAGAAATCCTCCTCGTTGCACCAACATTTTTTTCTTTTGTTGAAGAGGTATTTTCTTTTTCACCATTTGACGAAGAACGTTCCGATGTTTACCTAATTTTTGTTTCTGTATCTTGGACAAAGGTACCGTTCCTTTCAAAACGTTCAAACAACATTCACACACGGTATCGATGATTTCTTTGGGGGTTGTTTGAATGAGTTGTTTTCGCATGGGAGGATTGGATTTGGTCAGGACAGACAAGACGTCCCAATGTTTCGCCAGACGAGGTGGAAGTCGTCCTTTTTTGGTGGTTTTACTTTTCTTCTTTTTTTGGTGGAGGTGGTTGTGGTGTGCACGTTTGGGAGCCATCTTAGAGGTGAGGAGTAAGTCTGAAGTCTCTGGCAGGGTACCCTTCTATTTTATACTGGAACACGTCTCCACTGATTGTCTGCACGACGTACCAACTTCACGACAGGCATCACTCGACGTTGAGGTGTTTTCAAGGGATTAAATCGTCTCAATTCTTCTTTGGATAAATCCAACAAACTTTGTAACACGCCGGTTCTTTCTTGAACTTTGGTTTTAGGGGATGGTACTTTGTTGGCGGCCGCTGCCATAGCCAAATCAGCCGATGTCGTCGAGGGTCCCGAAGTGGTGACTTTCGAAATAGGTTTCCATTTTTGCATCAAATTAGGAAACACTGGTCTTAAGTCTGGTTTGGCAACCATCATCTTGAAGGGTGGTGTAGAAGACAAAGATGATGGGGACGAAGGAGAAGGAGACCTCGTCACGGTTGTTTGTCGTGGTGTCTTGCGGGTGTACGTTTGCGTCCTGGCCGCAGTACCTCTCTTGCGGCTCCTTGCAGTGGTGGTGGTAGGTGTTTTCTTTTTCTGGTGGGTGGTTTTCTTTTTATTTGGACTTTTCTTCTTTTTGGGTGCTTTGGGTTTTTTGGCTTGGGCATTAGGATCCCATTTCAAAAGGGAACGAATCATGACCCCTCCTAAAGAACCGCTTCCACCGGGGGTTAAAATGATTTGTTTTTTAGTCCGTGAATCGATTCTAGGATCGGCTAGTTGTGACAATGCCCCTTTATGTTTTTGAAAAAAACGTTGAGTTTGATGAGGAATGTGAATGATGCCTTGCAGTAATTGACGTGCCGTCAAAGTAAACCATCGTAACACTTCTTTAAGACTCGCTTCTAACAAATGAGCACGGACTTGTGCATTTTTTTCGCGACTGATACCATACAAGGCACGAATCAATTTAGCCGAAGGATGAGCTTGAAAGGAAGTCATCTCGAAAGAGTGTGAGACCGAAATGACGTAGTGACTGTTTTTATAGTTTTTTTTCTTTCAAAAATTGGCTGAAGGGGACGTGTAAATGACAGGACCTCCTTCTTGACCCCAAGGGTGAAACAATTGGGCACGAAATCTCAAATAGTCAGGAGTGGTGGGTTTTAAGTCGATGAGTAAATACTCGTGAGGGGTTTGAGTGGCATCGTCGTACGCATAATTGAGCCAAGGAGCACCTAACTGTTTGGCTAACACTTGTACTTGAGATTTGTCTCTGGGGCTTTTAAACAAGACCACGTAATGTGCGTTCAGACTAATGGTCCGATGGGCTTTACTTTGTTGAAATAAATTTTGAGTAATGTAGACAATACTAGCAGTACGATGGTGCCCTTTTCGTGTAAACCAAAGTTTAATTTCTTCTTCGTCTTCTCCTAACATGTCATCAAAAATAACCAAATGGGTTTGACTCACTTTAGACACGATCCCATCGTCTTCGCGAGGGATGCCTTCTACAAATGAAATGGTTTCTCCTTGACTTTCTTTCAATAACGTGTAAGACGATTGCCACTCTTTGTAACACCACACGATACGTTGAGGTGGATGATCGAACAAATCAGCTTTTTGTTCGATCAAACGTTTGACAAATTCGGTTTTGCCTGAACCACTTGGTCCAGCAATCAACATGTTAAAAGGATGGCACAGATACAAAGCGTTCCAACTTTGACGATCTAACTTTTCGTCAATCACTTTGACTACAGAAGCAGAAGAGGCAGACGAGGCAGAAGATGATGTAGCCATGACTGAGGTAGGAAGATTTTTGAGAAGAAGACAAAAGACTCAAGACATTTTATACGTTTCATACACGTTTATTTTTTTTTTTTAAAAACAAAAGAACACAACAAACAAAAACATTTTTTTTTACAAATGACGTACAGGACAAAAATGCAGACCGAAAAAATGGTCAGGTACAAGATTAAGGCTACCACTAAAAGAATGAAAGTTCTGTATAAACAAGTCAATGTACAACATTCTGGTGTGCTAGGAATGGAAGGCCCAGGCACTGGTGGTAGTATTCTTCTGGTCTCTGTGGTGGTGGTAGAAGAATGAAATGTCTCTGACGGTAAGGAGGGGGTGTGTTCCTCAGAGGGTTGTATTTGGACGACGACAACGGTGTGGTCTTTCTCTGCTGTGTCAGGTTCTTCTTCCAGGATGGTTTCTAAGGTCATTTTTTTGTGTGACTTAGGTCCCCATTTCACTTTTGGACACTTAGTGGTGACGGGCCAGATCTTTGGCAAACTGTGGTACTTCTTGTAGCCAAACATCGAAACCAACACTTTTCCAGTCACGTACATCTTTCCAACCGGTAAGTTGTTGGTGCATCCAACTAACAAGGCACACTTCTTCAAACGTGTCAAGGCAAGATAAATTTTGACTAATGTCTTCTTCACACGGAGGTACCCCACTTGTGATGTTCATCACCACTCTCAACACTTTGAGTATAATTTGTCTTTCGTGTACCGATAAAGCATGAATCCTCATGTTGTTTTTTTTTTTTGGTTTTTTTTTATGGTTTATCAAAATAGTCCAAAACAACCACGGGTCCTCCAAAATAATCCAAGGCAAACACTTGTCCTCAAAAATACTCCACAACGAATGTCCTGGAAAACGAAATCCAAGAAAGGTAGTCACTAAGACACACACTGCATAGCGTCCAAAATTCAATGGAAACAGTTCTTGTATCAAGTCTTTATAATCCTCTAAGGTCTGAACACGATCGTTGACTTCCTTCCACGGAATACGTTTCACAAGTGAAGACCACAGATCAGGCATGGTGAGCTTTTATAGGGTGAGGTTCCTAAGGTGGGTATCTTTGGTGGTGGGGTTTTTATATCCAGGTTCTTTTGTGATAGACTATTCCCGGGATTCTACAATGAAAGGTTTTCTCCAGAATCTTTCTTCTAACAGTTTTGGAAGTAAGCATACCTTAAAAATCGAGGAATGACTTTGAGTTTGCGTTTCACTTGGATCTTGACAAACTCTCGGTAAATGCGCGTTCGCCCCACTACAATAGCCCGAGCCAAGCACATCTGGTCTTGAGTATTGTCGATTTGGACGACACTGCGTTTGGTACTTCGAATATCGTCCACCAGTAACGGTTTCCTACTTCGTCCACTTCCTCAAGGAGGGGAAACGTGAGTCAAGTAAAGTGTGGCCTTTCCATCGGTGATGGTAAACTTGTCGTTCGATTGTTGAACATGTTCTATTTTGGACATGACTTTTTCTGGCGTTAATTCTGCCGGGGTGCTGAACTCAATCCAAACAGGACTCTTCAAATTGTCATGATGAATGGCCAGTCTCAATCGATCGTCTTCTTTGGCTCCACATTGTCGTTTCAAGTTCGTTAAGACAGAATCCCACAAATCGCTAATGAACCCCGCCGCTTTCTCGGGACTTGAAGTCTTTAAAGTGAACCTTGTGAGTGTAAGCTGTAGTTTTAAATTTTCGAGAAGTTATTTTTTGAGTCTCTCGAATCCGATAGTAATTTTCAGGAGGAGCCAAGGTAGTAGGTAGTCTTTTTTGGTCAGGGGTTCTGGTGTTGGTAGTGGTGGTGGTGGTGGATTTTGTTTTGGGTGGGTTAGAAGTTTGGGTTTCAGGTTCACTCATCTCTTCCTCGAAATCGCTCGCTTGGACTTGAGCTAGCACTTCATCTAGTGGTGTTTCAGGCAGCACGGAAAATCGTCTTGGTCTCTTCGTTTCTTCTTCTTGTTCTTCTGGTTTCTCATGGCTTCGGCGTGATCTTTTCGTCTTGAAGTTTACTTTGAAACTGATTCAGTTTCACCCAGGGAACCTATATATATATATAGACCTTCTTACCCTCAGAATCACTAGTCGTGATTGAACTTTCAAACTGTGAAGATGGAAAAGTACTGCGCTCGAGATAAAAGTCAAGATACTGGAATTGAATTGAATAAGTATGTTCATAAGGTGTATGATAATTAATTATGCTGCTGACATACTTGGCAATGTCTATCATATGAAGTCTGGAAGGAAAGTCAAAGGAAATTTGAATTCATTTGGATTGATAAAGATTAAGGTTACTGGTAAGGAAGGAAAGAGGAAGAAACATACAAATCGAGGGAGATTTGTCTTTGAAGCGGTGAATGGAGTGGATCTACCAAGACAGAGTGAAGTGGTACATCTCAATGATGTACTTGATGATGATAGAATAGAAAATCTTCAAGTGATGACTGCTAGTGAACGAACATGTTTGCATAAACATGTGAAGAATGATAAAGAAAAAAGGAGAGTTAAGTGATAGAAGTGTGTTGTGCCAGTTTGTTGGTGAGACAGAGGAAAGAAGATTTGAAAGTATGAGAAACGCTATTCAATATTTTGATTGTCATGCAGGAAGTATCCACTTTTGCTGTACTGGGATTTGTAAGTCGGTCTTTTCGAAGAAGTTCCAGGAAAGATTTCAAGCTAGATGGGAAGAGCCAGAGAAGAAGAGTCAAGGAACTAGTGGATTTGTGAGACCTGTGAAATTAACTGACTTGAATTCAGGATTATATAGTCGGATGGATTCCATTTGTGATGTGGCAAGATGTTTTGGATTAGATCATAGTAAAGTTTACAGGAATTGTCAAAAAAGACAGTGGATTCGAGATGATAATGGACATTTTATTAAGTTGGAGTTTATCAATGAGAGTCCAGAAGAAAGTTATGAGAGAATTGTAGACAAGAATCTTCCTGAAGTGTCAGAACAATAAGAGAATGAAATGGTAAATATGGAAGTGTATTGAACTGTATTGGACTTATATGAAATTGTTTATTACCACGAGTAAAACAATGTATATACATTGAATAAAATATAATTATTATTATTGATGTATATCTCTGAATGGTGTTGTGTGGTTTGTTTTTTACCCACCAAACCAAAAAAAACCTTTCCCTTGTATATTTGTGGTGTGTGTTTTGATATAAAAAAATTTAAAAAGTTAAAAAATGATTTGTGTGGTGTGTGTAAGTTTGAATTTGATATATAAAAAAAATTTAAAAAAGTATAAAAAAATGGATAGTGTGGTGCGTGTTTTGATATAAACAAAATTTAAAAAATACAAAAATGGTTGTGTATTGTGTGTAGATTTTGTGTTTGATATAAAAAAAATTTTAAAAAATGGATTGTATATTTGTAGTATGTGTAAGTTTTGTGTTTCATATAAAACTTTTTTAAAAAAATGGATTGTATATTTGTGGTGTGTGTTTTGATATAAAAAAAATTTAAAAAAGTAAAAAAATGGTTGTGTGGTGTGTGTAAGTTTTGTGTTTGATATAAAAAAAATTTTAAAAAATGGATTGTATATTTGTGGTATGTGTAAGTTTTGTGTTTGATATAAAAAAAAAATTTTTAAAAATGGATTGTATATTTGTGGTGTGTGTTTTGATATAAAAAAAATTTAAAAAATAAAAAAATGGATGGTTTATATGTTGGATAGTATGTTGGCGTGATTTCATCCCTTTGTCATACCCTTTCGTCTGATAGCAGTTTTTTGGCGGTTTTTAGGCAGCACACAAGGCATTTGGGATAGTGTGTTAGGTTTGGGTTTGGGTTTTGGGTTTATTTGGGTTTGTATATAAAAAAAATATAAAAAAACAAAAAAATTTAAAATGAGTTACGAAATTTTAGTACTATTTTTTAGTCTCAGCCGATTTTTTCAATTTTGTTTTTCCGGATTATTTTCAGTCGCCGCTAACGTCCGGTACAATTTCGGAATTTTAGTGTTACTTTTAGTCTAATGTTATAATCTATAATCTAATGTTCCGGATTTTTTCTAGTCAACGCCAAAGTCCGTGACGGTTCCCGAAGTTTAATACAACTTTTAGTCACGTCCATTTTAGTGTTATTATGAGTTGGTTCCCTTGATCAAAGCTATTTATAACATAGGTATAATATATGCAAATATACTGACACCTCCAACATGATCTGAGGTATAGGTAATGCTTTATATATAACTCTAGGCTATATAGATATAGCCACTAGGCAGAAGGTTATTTTCTAATTATTGCCTACCATTCTTACCGCCATGTTAATTTCCCGTATGAGGCCATAGAGACCCACAATGTTAATTTCCCATTGAGGCCATAGAGGCCCATAATGTTAATTTCCCATTGAGGCCATAGAGGCCCCCGCATGTTAATTTCTCGTAGAGTACCCGTTTGAGGCCATAGAGGCCCCCGCATGTTAATTTCCCACAGGATAGTGGAGGAGAAGGAGAAGAAGGAGCCTATCCAGCCTCATCCGATGATGGAGGAGGAAGATCACAGGATAATGGAGGAGAAGGAGGAGAAGAAGGAAGAAAATTGGGAACCAGAAGCGGTCCATCCGCCATTTATCCTGAAGAAGCGCTGTAGGAGGAGTCTAGACTCTTGGAGGAGGAGGAGCTGTCCCGCTTGTCGGACCAGACCTGGGAGGTCTTTAGGGCCACCCATTTTTCAAGAAAGATTAATTATTCCCATCATTGCCATGTCCTACACACACGACCCCCGTATGTAGTGACGAAGACAACGTCCTCTACTATCAAAAACACCCCCCACCCAGTTTTTGATGGTAGAGGACGTTGTCTTCGTCACTACATACGGACGCTATGATAAATTCCCGTTACTGCCCCCAAGTACCACCCACTGCCCTGTAAATCTTGGTACTTTTTTGCCCCATAGTGCCTCCAATGTTAAACTCCGTTACTGCCCCCAAGTGCCACCAGTGCCCCCAGTACCCACCTATAACTACTTGCGAGGAAGAATGGAAAAAAAAACCTTATTTATTTTTTACATTTTTATTATTAGTATTTTTTTAACGACTGAAAGCGTAAAACCGAATAAGATACGGATCTACCGATCAAACCAGGTCGTTCGGAAAGTATCGTAATTAGGTTTGCAATTATTCCACTTTGTCAATTTCGTTTCAAGCTACTTATAAGCAATGACATTATCGAAACTTTTTCTAAATACTTAGCAGGGATTCCGACAAAGAATCATACACAACTGAAACACGACTTACTTTAGGGAGATATCAAGAAAATCAAGAAAAGAAAACTAATAAAATAAAATAAATACGAGTCGCGCCCATCCAAGAGGGTAAATAAGTTAATATCAAACACTCATTTATTCATGTTTACTCTTGCCTTACCTAATAACTAAAAAGAGATATGCAACCGGCAAGTATCGAGAAGCAATATGTCACATGATATCAGTGGCGGCGCGAGGCTTTGAATATGTGTTGAATATTCAAAATAAGTTTAAACGAAAACTGCCATATTTAATCGTTAATTATACTACCAAAGGATTACCTCTTCCGAATGGTGGTTTGATAACCTTCATGTCCCATATTAACCTCTTTATCTGCATCCTAGCACAATTTTAGTTTGCCACATGCCGCTGTCACCATTGTGTATCTACGCGCCGCGTGTAAGAACACGTGCTCGTCATAAACCTTGCAAGATTAAATTGCTTGTAAAGTTTGGCAGATAAAAGTTCAAAGCAATTGTATAATGGGTTTATAGCACGGAATGATTTAGTGTCCGGGTCACTAAGAAGTATCGGAGGGGCAAGAATAACTCCTGCAAGGAATCTCGATTCTAGTCATCGTAAGTAAGTTTTCTCTTGTTTCTAATCATACATATCGCATGTATACTCATGTGTTTCCCCCTACTTAGTGTATACCAATAGCCTATCAACATTTTTTGTTCTGTTCCTGCAGATAGTTTAGTCACGTGACACAACCGAAGACAAGATCATTAGCCATACTAACCTGTAAATAGTATGAATACAGAAATAGTTGTAATCGTTTTTTTTTTTTTTTTTTTTTTTTTTTTTTTTTTTTTTTATTTCACTCGCTAGGTAGTCCTGTCTATTTAACATCAACATAACGAGGAAACACTATTAGTAAAGCAGCCTTGCTTGTTTTCCGAAAAACTTAACTATTGTTGCTAAGGAATTGTGGGTCCACAAATTAATTATGTTGCAAGAACGAAATAACCTATTTATAAATGCAAGTCTTTTCAACATATTCATGCACAATTTATATGGCTATTTCCTTTTTAGAATAGATTAAATTAAGCCTTCCAATACATTCGCCAGAGATGCATAAAGTCAGTATAGGATGTAGTGCATGAAGGTCCTCTTCAATTCACCAAGTTTTGATTAATGCACTAAGAAACATCTCCACAAAGAAGAAAACGTTTGTAGATTGAGAAAAATACGATATTTTTTTGGACAAAACAACAACAACAGCAAAAAAAAAAAAAGCCTTGTCCCGTCATATGAAAAGTGGTAAGAGGCTTTAAGGAGACAAGATCAAGTTCGAGTTTCAACATTTTTTGACAAAAAATTTCATCGAGTTTTCGTAAGAGCGAGCTTTGGCCTTGTATATTGAGCAAGCTTTTTTCAATTGCACCATATTGGCCGGATCGTTCGCGTCGTATGGACACGTTTCTAGATTATTAATCCGTTCTTTTTTTTGTATGCATATAATTAATTGTGTATGTATGGGATGGATTGATAGCTGCTGGAAAGTGTAATCGATTAATCGGGTAAGACTGTTATCTCAGAGACTAGAGTAAAAAATGTGATAAGTGGTTGTAATCAAGTTTCAGTCGGCTAACTTGAGAAATATTTCCCTACTATTACCCTCGTAGTGGCTCAGATAACTTAGTTTTGAAAGAATGCAGGATAAGATTGGCACGTACATATCGATTCAGTTTAGTTATTCTGTAATCAAGCAATAGTCAAGGAGTCGATCTATCCGCAGACGCATGACGTAGAGATTATTTGCTTTTGTTCATTCACGTATTGCTTTTGTCGATAGCATGTCTTCAAGTTTCTTATTCTGGTGTCTGTACTTGCAAAATGTTCTCACTTGCTCAGAGGGAATATATATATATATATATATATTTTTTAAATTAAGAATGACACGAACAGCATAATATACGTTGTATTAAGGAGTTGACTCTCTCGGACATATTTCAGAACAGAGGAAGAGAGCATTATGGAAAACATTGTAACTGCTACACAATAAAGTTTGCCAGGATGTCTGCCCGTTTTTTGTTGTTGTTGTTGTTTTTTTTTTTTTCTCTCTCAACTTGTTTTTACATTTGTATGTTAGTCATCATACGTTTGCGCCAACCTAGTTACATTTGTACGCGTCCGGAGATCCGAAATGTTGTTGAGAAGTAGTGCTTAAAAGTCTTAAGGTAGTCCTTAAAGTAGTCCTTAAAGGTCTGCAGACTGATAGGCTTTTCGCTTATTTCCAGATACGAAAACTGCTATCTAAATGTAAAATATCATTGCCTGACGAACAAGCATTCCAATCAAATAACAATGATATTAACCTAAAACAGTTTAATATGATCTGCAACAATTTTAAAATTCCACTTCAGCATGACTGGAGATGCCACAAGCGAAAAAACAAATACTTGATCAATAATGGATCAAAAGAAGATAAAAAATGACATCAAGTTAGTCGGTAGCCTTCACCCGTTAGCAGCTTACAAGCGCACTTATGACTATGAGTCAGGTTCATTTGAATACTGTATCACATTTTATAAGTTTGTGGGGTTTTGTAGTCATTAAGTCATCAAAAGAATGTGGCGAACCCTCCATCTTAATTGTAATTAACACTTTTAATTAACTTACTAATGCGCGTCAACCAGCTAATATACTTTACGTTTTGTATGTATGTATGTAAGCATGTATGCGTTGTTCTGTATATTAAATTTATAATATGTTGTACTTTAGTCATTTTGTAAACAACATATTTACAGCATTTGAGTTCAAGGTCAGTCTTGTTTACATAGCATTTAACAATTAGATTGTTATTTTCCATGTCTTGACGTGAGTAAAGTCACGTATGCAGCGGAATTTTCCATTAGAGTTACTCACATTTTTTTAACATTCTGTCACGTGACTTATGTTTATATAGAGAGATTTTGGTGGACAATATTTCATTCTTGTTCAAATGGTCAGTCTATGAAGAATCATTTTAATAATCAGATGTTTATTGTTGTGTTGTGAAAATTCAGAGCAAATTCAGAGAGAGGAATTATTTATTTGAAATATTCATTGGAATTACTAAAAGTGCTCATTCTCATTTTGGAGTAAATACTTGACTTTGGAATTTATGTTAAGGTGGCGCTCTCCAGTTTCGTACTTTGCATAGGGTTAGAAATTTAAAGAAAAAGAATTACCCAGGGTTTCCTCACTGGCTGTTCTGGCTATTTAAAAAAGACCTTGTATATCTTAGGCATTGTTAAAAGAACTTTGAATTCCCTTTATTTTGGTGTATGATTGATGGGTGAAATTTGGGTTATAGAGTATACAGCTTGGTCTTACTTAAGATGTGCACCTCTCAAAAAACTGCTAGCTCCGCTTAGTCATTTTTACTTCCTGGACTTCAAAGGTAAATAAAAAAAAAAGAGCCGATAACTTTTTTTACTTTTTAGATATTTTGTAATTTGTTCATAGTACTTTCAGAGGCTGGTATTGTCTGCTCTGGCAAAATTCGTTTCCCTATTTTAATAACTCCTGAAAATAGTGCACTTTTGACTAATTCAGGCTGATTTTTCGAGTACTTTAGAGCGGCCATTTTGTCTGCCGTGTGCTTAGATCATGTCCAGTGTCCACAAGTACAATATGTAAAGAAATTTCAGCCACAGTACATGAAAGTAACATAGAGGTATGCCAACATTCTCTCCATTGTGCATGTTGCAAATGCAAAATACTTCATCTTACACCTGTCACTCTCTCAGAAGCATGCATTATCTGTAGAGCGCCCCCTAATTCATTCAAAGATATTCTGGATTACATCATTCGGGCATATCAGGACATTCAAGACTACGGACACATCAGGACATTCAAGGCTACCGGAATTAATTCGGAACATTCTATATTTAGGACTTGTGATTAGGATACTTAGGATTATTGGATTATTTGGACTTTAATTCACGTTATTGTAAGTGTCTTTTGAATTTTCACTTTAATTGTCAAAAAATAAATTACTTGCTGATTTGTTGATTTTACTTACATTGTTGGTTTCACTTTCTTTTTGTTACATTATTTTAAGACCTAGAGTCTTAACAGTATGTATGTATGTATGTATGTATGTATGTAGTATGTATGTATGTATGTATGTATGTATGTATGTTATGTATGTATGTATGTATGTATGTATGTATGTATGTATACTGCATGAAACATAACAGATGTTTGTACTCATTGTAAAGTTGACTGTAACAAATACTGACTACTCCTAACAGATACTGGTGAGAGCGGTTATTATTAGTACACACTTGCATCTGTTTAAAATATTGTAGGACGTTGAACCTTGACTTTCATATTTAGCGTTTTCTGTTACCCTAAATGTGTGTGCGCCAATAAGACGTAGAGGTGAATCGGTTCGGTATTCGTCTATGCAGCAAATTGGTACGGTTACTCTTGTAAATACGGTAACTGTCTACAAGGAAGATCAATACGTTGATTGTCAATGATTTAAAATGGTACGGCAATTGTATATTAGCAAATATTGGCACGGTACGTGCCTATTACGCAATCCTAATGATGAGCTAAATGCAGTGACAAAATGCGTGCTTCTTATTTAATATACAGGAGTTAATGTATGTTATTAAGTAGGTGCACGACCGGTATGCAAGGCGACACTAATTTTTCTCCAATTTTTTGTGCATCTTAACCGTCAAAGTTCAGTATTGTTATCACGTGTCGCACAATCACTCCACAGAATTGGTGACACAAAGTAGCAAGCTATTGTTCCCAGATTTTTAAGGATATTAAAGTCTGAAGCATCAACCAAAATTAGGTACTTTTCTTTCTTTTTTTTTACAAAATTCTAAGGAGTTAAATCAGTTTGAGAATGTAATATCGATTTAACATGTTGGGAATTACCTGTGCTGCTGTGCCGTAAGACAACAAACCAAACCAAGTCGAATTCATTGACATGTGACATCGAAACTCCTTTTTGCAAGCATCACCCTGAAAAGAATGACTTAACGTTCAGAAATTGTGATCTTTCTTGCATAGAAATGTGGTTTGTCACATTTTAAAGATGTATGCTGTAAAATGATAGGAGTTGTATATACAAATAAAGTACAACTAAGAAATTTAAAATTTAGATGGTGTTTTTACTTACTTAAGTTCCCAATTTATTATTCAGATTTTGTAAAAGAATATCAATCAATAGTTTAGGAGAAAACGTGAATCAAGTTTAGGCACCGCGTCTTATATATTGATTTCTTCTGATAAGCAAGAAGGTACATCTCTCTCTCTCTCTCTCTCTTTCTCTGAAGTAGAGAGGTAAAAATTCATCCATAACTGTGCAAATATTCTGCTTCTCGCATAAATTTGGTGAAACCACAACCGCTTAAGGAGGGGGATCAAGTTGCAGTCAATGAGTTAGAGTTCTCTGAGTGTACAAGTAATGAGTTTTAACTGTGCTTGCCTTTTAAAAAATTTCTTTTTACCTCAGATCCTGCCAAATTTTGATTTTATTGAGGTGGTTCTAAAAGTGAAAGCTAATTACGTTTTCTGAACGACAAAAATGTCGTTCAAATTGTTAATCAATGATGCGAAATTATATGCCATGAACAAACGTCACTTAGAAACTTCTTGTAATGGCAAACAACGTGCACGAATCATAAATAGATGCATATATACACTCCCTGGCAGTTTTTAATTTCCATTTTAATCATAATCATTTATTACTGCATCAATAAGTGCAATGTAAAAGCCCCTTGAACTAGTCTGTATACGGACAACTAGTCAGGCACAGTACGTACGTTATGTACCGAGTTTATCAGTAATCTGGTTGCATGCCTTCTTCGTGTTATTGAATGTAGTTAAGAAGGCAAGGGTATCAGACTAAAAATTATAATGAATTCCATACAATATGACGTATGGGCTGTAATAGTATCGTTCTGTGTGAATGAGATGAAATTATATTACAAAAAGCAATCAAGCTTACAGCTGTCTCTAAAGTTTCATTAATATTCGTTAACTGTTTAAATACTAGAATGCAAATAAATTTATTTTTTAAGTTATAATAGCTTCAAACCTTCCTATTTGTTACTTTTAGTCGATGAAATTTAGTCAATGGCTCTAAAATAGATGACTAAGATTGAAGTAATTATTTTGCTGGTCACAAATACGGATTTAGTAAATGGTCGTAAAGGTATTTTCTCAGCAGGTCATTTGAATGAACCGTATTCAGGTAATTTTAGTGAAGAGTTCCTGTAACAATTGACGACAAAGAGACTTGGACTGGTATATTTGAATGCTGTTCCATGATTCTACCACTGGCTCTTTTTAATGACAAACTTTAACGGCCACACCATTAAACGTCCGAAAAAAGATAACGCGATTAAATCAAACTTCATATTTTGTATATTGTTACAATAGGAAAGATGGAGGAATTCAATTAAAAAATTACCAAACACTTTATGGTTGAAAGACTTTGCAGATATTTCAT
>JAQPZY010000955.1:600000-825496 GCA_029931535.1 Margaritifera margaritifera | reverse complement strand
GCTGGTCATCCTTTACAAAAGATAACTCGCATGAGGAAATTAGGAACTCTGCACTTATTTTCAAGCAGTAGTCAGATGTAATGTGAACATTCAAATCTCTCACATGAGCAAAAATCTGCCACATGAGAAAATTTGCGTTAGTTTTTCAGTGGCATCACAAGATCTAACAAACTGCACACATGAGCTTGCAAAAATCTAACCAGATTACACGCGTTTCTAACCAAGTTTCTCATGTGCAGCTACTGAGCAGCTCATGTGGAATAGGTGAGATTTTTTCTGTGACTGGAAGGACTGTACAAACAAATACACATTAGGTGCAGTGTCAGAGAGTACTATGTGAACAAGTGAATGAATGAACTTAAATAATAAATGATTGTACAAGAAAAGTGACATATTAGGGGAATTACTAAATATTTCAATTGCACCAAGAAATGAGGAATAGACAAGAGAATAAAGAAATGGAACAATTTTACAAGAGTTACAGGATTATTAGATCCAATAGAAAAACTTGTTTTCATTCATAAAGTGACATTTCATTTTGAATTGTGGACAATGTAATTACAGTGCAACCTGCCATATAAAACAGACACCTCAACATATAGCAGACACATGATCAAAATGGACATTTGTTTATCCCCAGTGAAAATTCTTTTATTAATGTCCTTTTATATATCAGACCACCTGTCTAATCTATGACCTTCAGGAATAAGACCCCAACATTGATCTTACAGTTGTGGAATAAGGACTTTGTTCTCATTGCAAACACTGGCATCAAAAAACTCTGATTCAAGGGTCTCTGCGCTTTGCTCTGATACTATCATTATTAAACTACAGTTGGTGTGTGGCCCTCGAGCATATCATTGTGATTATAAACTTTTACAATCTTTTTCAGATGCAGACTCCAGAACAAGGCAAGGGATTGTGCAGAGACTGTAGGTCGATGTCCTCCCATTGCTGGATCTCCAAGAGCCCCGGTCAGAACCCTCCCTTTGTATCAGAAGGTGATTCTGGAGGATCCACTTACTGTGAATCTGGAGCAGGATGCAGAAAAAGTGCATCCGATGCATCAGCTGGTTTTGAACTGTCTGAACATAGCAGATTTTAGGTTCACAATCTGGACTGTGAAGTCCAAGACAGTGGGACCATCGTCAGGGATGGGTGCTGATGTAGAGGGAGATTTCAGTTGGGGGATAGTGAGCGCTTTGTGTCTGGTGCCTCATCAAACGCTCTCTCTTCCAGGCTTAGGTCCTTGGGTATGTCTGTGTGTCTTTATGGAGATCTGTGCCTGTGTGTATGCTTATGTGTTGTGCATCTGATTGTGTGTTACATCAGTCTTGTGTGTCTTGTCTTGTCCCGTCCTGTCCCATCCCGAGCCATGATGTTCTTTTATTATCCCATCCCTTGTCCTGCACCTGTGCCGTCTTGTGTTGTCTTGGTCTGTACGGTGCTATCGTGTAATTGGTACTATGCTATCATGTATTGTTATGTGATGTCATGTATTGTTCTGTGCCTGTATTGTCTCTCACAACATGGCATGGGATCAGGACAAGAAAAACATGACTTCATTGTTTGGAATGGGACAGAACTGAAGACAAGTAATTAGGAGACTGTCTTGTTTTGTTCATCCATCTGTCTGTCAGTCACGTTTGTTACCAATTTGGTCTCCACACAGTTAGTTTACTTGTCACCATCTACATTTACCAAACATTGTCGATGGCTAGCATGTTTGGAGAGGGGAAAAATTCTTTTAATGTTGGGTCAAAAAGCTCAAAGGTCCAAGGGTCATTGTAACTGAAAGAAAAAAAATGGTTTCCTGCACAAGAAACATTTTTTATACATGATATTACCTAATGCTTGGTTTTGCTTTTGAGGGTAGGGAAAAAGGCTATTGATTTTGATGCTCAGAGGTAGAAGGTCAAGGTCATTGACCAATTTAAAGATGTGCACAGGGTATTTTCTACATGGTATACCTATGCATGCATGGTATTTGATAAGACAAGACTTTTGATGTTCACATTTTTGTGCATTTCACTTTACTTATTGGTCTATGTCAGGTACGGCTATGGACCTGTTGCTACCGTAAGTTACTGGTCAGACAAAGGTACTACCTGTCAAGATGACGTTGACCCAGGGTGGACGTTGTTTCAAACGTGTGTATAGTAGGTATGCTTGATATGGCGATATTTGTTTGTCTATATTCAAAAGTGATGGCTATTCCAAATTGGTTAGAAATTGTTAGGGTTATAATTACCAGAGTCAGTCGAAAGCTGCAAATATATTGTCGAAGAGACAATACATGTTAATGTGAACCTGCTGCACAGTTTCAAAAAGTCACATTAAACAAGTCAGAGATGTCTCTGTCACTTTGGCTATTAAATCAAACATGCCATATGCTGTTATTATGGTGTATTATTCAAGCACAGGTTTTAAAAGCATTGGTTAAACCGGCGGTCCAGTCATGCATGCATATAGCTTTATTATCCACATTATAGCAGGCACTGCAGATTGGTATTTAACACTGTGCATCATTTAGGATGCTGCTGGAGGTTTGCAGAGCAGAGGGTAGATTTACCAGGAGGATAAGTTCGTTCAGAGATTACTTTGTTCTCGATTGTGATGTGATTTTCCAATGATACTGCACTTCTATTTTTGCGAGAAAAATTGCCTTGTTTTGACAGCCACAATTGAATTTTCCCATGTATAGAGCCTATTGTGCCTGCTGCAAGTACCAGGTCTATTGTAAATGCATATCCTTGCACATGTCTCTTTTGGCAAATCTATCAGACCTGTACCTGAAGCCTAAGCGACTTAGTTTGATTTATAAAATGGCAATGGCGTTTCACTGTACCATTTTGGGACTGAATATCATGTAGGAGTGGGCTAAGATACTCCTAAAAAAGGTCATTCCATATTTTCCATTTTATTCTACAATCTATTGATACTACCCAGGGTCTTTATTTAAGAAAATTGTGTAGGAACATAAAAATTGGGGATTTAGGATGAGTGGTGCATGCTAAATAGGTCATTGAAAGGGGTACAGCGGAAGGGGGTGGGTACGTAGTGTGGGGGGGGTCCTGGTGGTCTGGGTGGGGGTGTGTTGTGGGTGAGTTGCTGTTGGGTTGTGGGTGGGGTGTGAGTGTGGTTGGTGTTAGGTTTCGCGGTTTGGGGTGTGTATGGTGTAGTTGGTGTGTGGGGTGTGGAGTGTGGTGGGTTTTTGTTCTGTAGTATGGGTGGTGGGTTGGGGCGCGGGGTAGAGATACGGGTGTTGTTGGTGGTCGTGGGTGGTACGGGTTTTGATTGTGTGTGTGTGTGAAGTGGTAGGACAGGTATGTAGGGTAGGCGGTGTAGGGTGTTAGTCGGGAGTAACTCGTGTTGTCGGGGTGTGGGGGGTTATATATGTAGCGGTGTGTGGTGGTGTGTGTGTGTGTAAGGTGTGGGTGTGTGTTGTTGTGTGTAGGGTTATGTATTTTGTTTGGTTCGGGTAAGGTCGTCGTCTTTAGGGAGGGGGTGGTGGGTTGGTACAGTGTTCCTTGTGGGTGGGATTGGGTAACATTCTGGGAGGCAGGGGGGTGGCGGTGGGGGCGATAGGTAAGTGCATGCAGTTAACCCATTAAACATTTATATTTACGGTAAGGAAATCCGCGACTTAGTGTAGAGACAAGGGCACTAGCTTTACAAGTTAATTAGGAAAAGACTCGATACTTGTGTTTTATTTTTTTATTCATGAAGTTTGCATTTTTATTTGCGGATAACTTTGGTTTGCATGATTTTGGCTTCTTTCTTACTATTTGCGCTTTGGTTTTGCAAATAGTGTTGGACTACTTAACTATCTTAGTTAGAGCTTTTAGAGTAGGTACTGTTAGATCTTAGATACCAGTGTGTTAGTGTTTGGTTTAGAATGATTTGGCATTTTATAGTGCTGTCTGCCTCATTTGGCATAAAGTTTTTTCCGGTACATTTAGGATTAAAATGTATGGATGGGTTCCTTAATCTTCCAAGGAAAGTTTTATATTGGGGGGAGTGGGGGTTAGGGTAGGGTTCAAAAAGGCACACTCATTTAGGAAAGGAATAGGTGAAAATGTGTGATTCAGCAGTTTCTCATGGAAAATTCTAGGTGTTAGTCCCTTTTTGGTTATATTATTGGCATTTCCATTGATGACAAGGTCCTACGGTCAGAGTCTAATAACACCTTGATATTGACATTTTTCAATTATACCAGAAAATTATTAATTGCAAGTTCTTTTTCATCCTGGTTGGTCTTATCTCCTGTGATCCAAATGATTTCTTTCATATGCAATGGTGACTGATTCCGGTATTGTGGGTATTTAAGTCTTTCAAATATTTATAAAAGGAGTGTTTGACCTTTGTTGGTTAATATATTATTTCATAAAATAAAAATCCTGTGCATATTTTTGAATTCTACTTGGGATTAAAAATGGCATGTAGTTGTTTGGCCTTAGATAGGTGGGATGCCAATAGACTCTCTTTCTAATATAATATGGTGCCTTTTTTTTGGCAATTATTAAATTGTACACACTAGGATTTCAAGACATCTGGATTTTAGTTCACCATCACAATGATTTTCATTCTCTGAAATTACTGAAAAGGTGTGATTCAACAGTTGGTCATGGAATCTATTCCTTTCCGATAATGTTATTGCATTATATTAAGGTCATAGGTCATATGTAACTGTTATTTGTAGTCATCCATATGGTGTATTTATGCTACAAATTAATGTCAAGGTTGAGGTCAAAGTACATAGGTGGATGATATTTTAATCATCAATTTTGTCCAACATTAGTTTTCTGTCTTGTGTGCTAGCAGGGGTGTGTACTTTGTACATATAGATGTTGATATTATTTGTATTTGTATTGTATGATTGCCCTAATATTTTGTTCTTTAGTTTGTGTGTTATTACTGGTGTGACTGTATGTGGAGGTATGTTGTGAATCTATTTGTCTAAATATAGGTTGCTATTAATTTTATTATTTGCATTAATGCTTATTTAGTTGTATATTATATTGTATGTATTTTGTGTGTAGATCTGCGGATATGTCAAATATGTTGTGATGTTCATCCATCTGTCTGTCAATCCATTTGTTACCATTGTTGTTTCCAACATATAAGTTTTACTTGTCCACCTCTACATTACAAACATTGTGGATGGCTTGCAGTTGGAGTAGGGAAGAATTCAATTAATTTTTGCTAATCACGGTCAAGTCCAATGTCACTGATATTGTAGTCATTCCATATGGTGGAATTATTGCACAAATTAATGTCAAGGTTGAGGTCAAAGTCAAATAGAGGATGATATTTTAATTCATCCATTTTTGTCCACATTTAGTATTTCTGTCTTTGTGTGCCAGCAGGGGTGTGTACAATGTACATATAGATGTTGATATCTATTTGTATTTGTATTGTATGCCTTGGCCTATATTTTGTTCTTTTAGTTTGTGTGATTACTTACTGAGTGTGGACTGACTGATTGGGATGTATGTTTGCCCCCCCCCCCCCCCCCCCCCCCCCCCCCCCCCCCCCCCCTCTGAATCTATTTGTCTTATATAGTGCATAATTAATTTTACATTTGCATTAATGCTTATTTATTTGTATATTTATATGTATGTATTATGTGTGTAGATTCTGCTGGATATGTCAATAGGTTGTGATGTTCAACCATCTGTCTGTCAATCCATTTGTTTACCAATGTTGGTTTCCACACAATAAGTTTACTTGTCCACCATATACATTTACCAAACATTGTGGAAGGCGTGCAGTTGGTGTAGGGAAGTAATTCAATTAATTTTGCTCTACATCACGGTCAAGGTCAAATGACACTGATCATTGGAGTCATCCATATGGTGGAATTATTGCAGATATTAATGTCAAGGTTGAGGTCACAAAGTCGCCATTGAGGATGATATTGCGGTCATCCATTTTGTCCACAATAATATTTCTGCCCTTGTGCGCCAGCAGGGGTGTGTACATGTAGATGTTTTGATATCTATTTGTATTTGTATTGTATGCTAGCCTTTATTTTGTTCTTTTAGTTTGTGTGATTACTTTACTGGTGGAGACTGATGTGTAATGTATGATTGTGAATCTCTTTGTCTAATATAGTACATAATAATTTCACATTTGCATTAATGCTTATTTTATTGGTATTATATTTATATGTATGTAGTATGTGTTGTTAGGTCTGCTGGATATGTCAAATATGTTGTGATGTTCATCCATCTGTCTGTTCGATCCTATTTGTTACCAATGTTTGTTTTCCTCACTATAAGTTGTAACTTGTCCACCATTCTTCATTTACCCAACATTTGTGGAAGGCTGTGCAGTTGGAGTAAGGGAAGAATTCTATTAATTTTGGGCTTGAAAAAGCTCAAAGGTCAGGGTCATTGTAACTGAAATAATAATGGTTTCTGCACATGGAAACATTTGTGCTGCATGATATATACCTAATGCATGGTTTGCACTTGGGGTCAAGGACAAAGGCTATTGATTTTGGGGTCAAACGATGTAGAAGGTCAGGGTCAATGTACTAATATATTTCAAGGGTTATTTACTTAGGGTACAACTGATGTGACAAGACTTATTTTGTTCACATTTGCATTTACACTTACTTATTGGTCTATTTTCATGGGTCGGGCTTATGCCTGCTACGGCGTATAGTAACAGTAGACGGGTACTACCTGCGACTGTTGACCCAGGATTGGTGGACATCTTACACCTGTTGTATAGTAGAGTCTGCCATTGATATGGCAAATATATTGTTTGTCATATTCAAAGTGATCGGCTATTCCAAATTGGTTAGATACTAGTTTAGGGTTATGTTACCAGGAGTCAGTGAAAGCTGCAACTATATAGTCGAAGAGACAATACATGTTTAACAGATGCACCAGTTCAAAAGTCACATTAAACAAGAGAGATTGTCTCTGCACGTTTGGCTATTAAAATCAAAACATCGCCAATATTGCAGTTTATGTATGGTTTATTATTTCAAGACACAGGTTTTAAAAGCATTGGTGACCGGGTCAGTCAGCATGCATATAGCTTTATATCCACATTATAGCAGGCACTGCTGATTGGTTTTACACTGTGCATCATTTAGATGCTGCTGGAGGTTGCAGAGCAGAGGTAGATTTACCAGGAGGAAAAGTCCGTTCAGAGATTACCTTTGTTCCTCTATTGTGTGCTGATTTTCCCTGATACAGNACTTCTATTTGGAGCAAAATCTCTCTTTTTGACAGCCACAATTGAATTTTCCCATGTATAGAGCCTATTGTGCCTGCTGCAAGTACCAGGTCTATTGTAATGCACTTCCTTGCACATGTCTCTTTTGGCACATCTATCAGACCTGTACCTGAAGCCTAAGAGACATTAGTTTTGAATTTAAATGCATGGCATCACTGTACCATTTTGGGACAGATATCTGAGACGTGGCTACATAATCCCTAAAATGGTCATTCCATTTTCACTTTTTCTACAATGATTGGAACTACCCAGGGTCTTACTTTTAAGAAAATTGTTTAGGAACATAAAAATTGGGGATTTAGGATGAGGTGCCTGCAAAATAGGTCATTGAAAGGGTACAGCAGGAAGGGGGTGGGTACAGTGGGGGTACGGTTACTTGTGGGTGAGAGGTAACATTCTGGGAGGCAGGGGGGTGGGGTGGGGATAGGTAAGGGCCTGCAGTACCCATTAAACATTTATATTTACGGTAAGGAAATACCGGACTTAGGTAGAGACAAGGCACAGCTTACAAGGTTAATTAGGAAAAGACTCGATACTTGTGTTGTTATTTTTTTATTCATGAGTTTGCATTTTTATTTGCGGATAACTTTGGTGCATGATTTGGCCTCTTTCATACTATTTGCGCTTTGGTTTTGCAAATAGTGTTGACTACTTAACTATCTTAGTTAGAGCTTTAGAGTAGGTATGTTAGACCTTAGATACCAGTGTGTTAGTGTTGTAGTGTTTAGGTTTGGAATGATTTGGCATTTTATAGAGCTGTGCCTCATTTGGCATAAAGTTTCCGGTACATTTAGGATTAAAATGTATGGATGGGTCCTACTTCCAAGAAAGTTTTATATGGGGGGAGTGGCGGTAGGGTTCAAAAGGCACCTCATTTGGAAGGAATAGGTGAAAATGTGATTCAGCAGTTTCTCATGAATCTAGGTGTAGTCCTTTTTGGTTATATTATTGCATCCATTGATGACAAGGTCACGGGTCAGAGTCAATAACACATTGATATTGACATTTTCAATTACCAGAAATTATAATTGCAGTTCTTTTTCAACCTTTGACTTTCTCTGTGATCCAAATGATTTCTTTCAATGCATGTGACTGATTCCGGTATTGTGGTATTAAGTCTTTCAAATATTTATAAAGAGTGTTTGACCTTTGTTGTTTAATATATTATTTCATAAAATAAAAATCCTGTGCATATTTTGATTCTACTTGGGATTAAAAATGGCATGAAGTTTTGGCCTTAGATAGGTGATGCAATAGACTCTCTTTCTAATATAACTGGTGCTTTTTTTTGGCAATTATTAAATGTACACACTAGGATTTCAAGACTCTGGATTTTTAGTCACCATCACAATGATTTTCATTCTCTGAAATTACTGAAAAGGTGTGATTTCAACAGTTGGTCATGGAATCTATTCCTTTCCGATAATGTTATTGCATATATTAAGGTCAAGGTCATATGACACTGATATTGTAGTCAATCCATATGGTGTAATTATTGCACAAATTAATGTCAAGGTTGAGGTCAAAGTCACATAGAGGATGATATTTTAATCATCCATTTTGTCCACATTAGTATTTCTGTCTTGTGTGCTAGCAGGGTGTGTACATGTACATATAGATGTTGATATCTATTTGTATTTGTATTGTATGCTTGCCTATATTTTGTTCTTTTAGTTTGTGTGATACTTACTGGTGTGACTGATGTGGATGTATGTTTGTGAATCTATTTGTCTAATATAGTGCATAATAATTTTATATTTGCATTAATGCTTATTTATTTGTATATTTTATATGTATGTATTATGTGTGTAGATCTGCTGGATATGTCAATATGTTGTGATGTTCATCCATCTGTCTGTCAATCCATTTGTTACCAATGTTGTTTCCACACAATAAGTTTACTTGTCCACATCTACATTTACCAAACATTGTGGATGGCTTGCAGTTGGAGTAGGGAAGAATTCAATTAATTTTGCTTACATCACGGTCAAGGTCATATGACACTGATATTGTAGTCATCCATATGGTGGAATTATTGCAGAAATTAATGTCCAAGGTTGAGGTCAAAGTCGCATAGAGGATGATATTGCGGTCATCCATTTTGTCCACATTAGTATTTCTGTCTTGTGTTCCAGCAGGGGTGTGTACATGTAGATGTTGATATCTATTTGTATTTGTATTGTATGCTTGCCTTTATTTTGTTCTTTTAGTTTGTGTGATACTTACTGGTGTGACTGATGTGGATGTATGTTTGTGAATCTCTTTGTCTCATATAGTACATAATAATTTCACATTTGCATTAATGCTTTTTTATTGGTATATTTATATGTATGTATTATGTGTGTAGGTCTGCTGGATATGTCAATATGTTTTGATGTTCATCCATCTGTCTGTCAATCCATTTGTTACCAATGTGGTTTCCACACAATAAGTTTACTTGTCCACCATCTACATTTACCAAACTTTGTGGATGGCTTGCAGTTGGAGGTAGGGAAGAATTCTATTAATTTTGGGCTGAAAACTCAAAGGTCAGGGTCATTGTAACTGAAATAATAATGGTTTCTGCACAAGAACATTGTGCTACATGATATACCTAATGCATGGTTTGCACTTGGGGTAAGGACAAAGGCTATTGATTTTGGGGTCAAAGATGTAGAAGGTCAGGGTCAATGACTAATATATTTCAGGGTATTTACTGGTACAACTGATGTGACAAGACTTTTTGTTCACATTTGCATTTACACTTACTTATTGGTCTATGTCAGGTCGGGCTATGCCTGCTACCGTAAAGTAACAGTAGACGGTACTACCTGTGGACTGTTGACCCAGGGTGGAAATCTACACCTGTGTATAGTAGGTCTGCTTGATATGGCAATATTTGTTTGTCATATTCAAAGTGATGGCTATTCCAAATTGGTTAGAACTAGTTAGGGTTATCTTACCAGAGTCAGTGAAAGCTGCAACTATATTGTCGAAGAGACAATACATTGTTAACAGTGCACCAGTTCAAAAGTCACATTAAACAAGAGAGATGTCTCTGCACTTTGGCTATTAAATCAAACATGCCATATGCAGTTATTATGGTTTATTATTCAAGCACAGGTTTTAAAAGCATTGGTAAACCGGGTCAGTCAGCATGCATATAGCTTTATATCCACATTATAGCAGGCACTGCTGATTGGTTTTACACTGTGCATCATTTAGATGCTGCTGGAGGTTGCAGAGCAGAGGCAGATTTACCAGGAGGAAAAGTCCGTTCAGAGATTACCTTTGTTCCTCTATTGTGTGCTGATTTTCCCTGATACAGCACTTCTATTTGGAGCAAAATCCACTTTTTGACAGCCACAATTGAATTTTCCCATGTATAGAGCCTATTGTGCCTGCTGCAAGTACCAGGTCTATTGTAATGCACTTCCTTGCACATGTCTCTTTTGGCACATCTATCAGACCTGTACCTGAAGCCTAAGAGACATTAGTTTTGAATTTAAATGCATGGCGTCACTGTACCATTTTGGGACAGATATCTGAGACGTGGCTACATACTCCCTAAAAAGGTCATTCCATTTTTCACATTTTCTACAATGATTGGAACTACCCAGGGTCTTACTTTTAAGAAAATTGTGTAGGAACATAAAAATTGGGGATTTAGGATGAGGTGCCTGCAAAATAGGTCATTGAAAGGGTACAGCAGGAAGGGGGTGGGGTACAGTGGGGGTACGGGTTACTTGTGGGTGGAGGTAACATTCTGGGAGGCAGGGGGGGTGGCGGTGGGGGATAGGTAAGGGCCTGCAGTACCCATTAAACATTTATATTTACCGTAAGGAAATCGGACTTAGGTAGAGACAAGGCACAGCTTACAAGTTAATTAGAAAAAGACTCGATACTTATGTTTTATTTTTTTTTTCATGAGTTTGCATTTTTATTTGCGGATAACTTTGGTGCATGATTTGGCCTCTTTCTTACTATTTGCGCTTTGGTTTTGCAAATAGTGTTGACTACTTAACTATCTTAGTTAGAGCTTTAGAGTAGGTCTGTTAGACTTAGATACCAGTGTGTTAGTGTTAGGTTTGGAATGATTTGACATTTTATAGAGCTGTGCCTCATTTGGCATAAAGTTTCCGGTACATTTAGGATTAAAATGTATGGATGGGTCCTACTTCCAAGAAAGTTTATATGGGGGGAGTGGGGTAGGATTCAAAAGGCACCTCATTTGGAAGGAATAGGTGAAAATGTGTGATTCAACAGTTTCTCATGGAATCTAGGTGTAGTCCTTTTTGGTTATATTATTGCATCCATTGATGACAAGGTCACGGTCAGAGTCAATAACACATTGATATTGACATTTTTTCAATTACCAGAAATTATAATTGCAGTTCTTTTTCATCCTTTGACTTTCTCTGTGATCCAAATGATTTCTTTCAATGCATGTGACTGATTCCGGTATTGTGGTATTAAGTCTTTCAAATATTTATAAAGAGTGTTTGACCTTTGTTGTTTAATATATTATTTCATAAATAAAAATCCTGTGCATATTTTGATTCTACTTGGGATTAAAAATGGCATGAAGTTTTGGCCTTAGATAGGTGATGCAATAGACTCTCTTTCTAATATAACTGGTGCTTTTTTTGGCAATTATTAAATGTACACACTAGGATTTCAAGACTCTGGATTTTAGTCACCATCACAATGATTTTCATTCTCTGAAATTACTGACAAGGTGTGATTCAACAGTTGGTCATGGAATCTATACCTTTCCGATAATGTTATTGCATACATTGAGGTCAAGGTCGTATGACACTGATATTGTAGTCATCCATATGGTGGAATTATTGCACAAATTGCTGTCAGGGTTGAGGTCAAGGTCACATAGGTGATATTGCAATCATCCATTTTGTCCACGTTATTATTTATGTCTTGTGTGCCAGCAGGGGTGTTGACTTGTACATGTTGATATATATTTGTATTGTATGCTTGACTTTATTTTTTATTTTAGCTTCTGTAATATTTTCTGATGTGGCTGATGCCTATTTGTTTGTTATTTTATGCATCTAATATAGTGAATGATATTTTCGTCAGACTTGCATTGATGCTTATTTGAAGATATTATATATTTAAGTATATGAGAGGTATTCAAAAAGTTCTGAAATTATATGATCTACAGCTGTATGTACAGGACACCCAACACATGTTGGCAAAGGAGAAGCAAGTGTGCTACTGTGAAAGGAGGATGCTGGAAGATCTGACTGATATCAAGGCTGACTTGGATAAAGTGTATGAATGCTTTTCTTCGAGATTCTACAATTTTTGATGTGGTTCATTGTTTTAAAGATGGTTATGAATCCATGGAAGTGGACCCCCAGTCTCGAAGACCATTGTCTGCATGTGATGGCGAGTGGGAAGTGGTGTGCTGTGAAAGTGGCAATTGATGAAAATGCTCAATATATGGTGGAAGATATTTATATTATCTTGTCAACTTTTGTTAAGATATTGAGGAACATTTGAAGCTCTGAAAAGTTTATCCAAATGAGTCCTGTATTTGTTAACAGCTGATCAGAAGTCGAATCGTGTTGAAATTGCCAAACAGCTACTTGCCAGATATAGGAAAATAGTGATCAGAGACATTTGAATGAGATTGTCAGAAGTGATGAAGTATGAATTTGATTTTTTGAATCAGAATGGATTGGAATAAAACAAGCAGAGACCACAGATCATTTGATATAGTTGTACTGTCACGAGTTTTATATGCATTATTTTGTTTATGCCAACGGCCCATATGTCTGGTAAAAGTGCCTGATTCTGCTCATGTTGCTGGACATTTTTATGCCTTCAGAGAGTTGCCAGTAGTTGTGGAACACTTGACAATACCAAACCACCCAACCACACATAGGTACACGAGGGATCCATCTACTCCAAGATGATGCAGTGGCGCAGAAACCTACAATCTTCAAAGACTTTCTGAAAGAACACAGCATCAAAATTTTGGGTGAATCCCATTTTCCAAGAACTTAGTTGTACAGTACATCAATATTCAGAACTTTTTAAATATCCCTCATATGAATATG
Source organism: Margaritifera margaritifera (assembly GCA_029931535.1). Lineage (NCBI taxonomy): Eukaryota > Metazoa > Mollusca > Bivalvia > Unionida > Margaritiferidae > Margaritifera > Margaritifera margaritifera. Next base: position 812,180 of record JAQPZY010000955.1, on the reverse strand, counting down.
TAGGTATTCGTTGGTCTAAGGTAGAACTCAGTTGATTTTGGAGTCGCAAGGTCAAAGGTCCAGGTAACTCTGACTGAAAGAAGAAAAACTGTTTCTATACAATATAGTTCTACATTACATACCTCAACCAAACTTTATGGCTTGCACTTGGGTAAGAAATGGCCATTGATTTTGGGGTCAAAGAGGTAAAAGGTCAAGGTAAATGACTAACAGATTATCAGGGTACTTACTGGTACACATGAAGTGATACAACTTTCTGTTCACATCTAATTTCATATATGTATCTCTGATGGGTATGGAAATATTTGTTTGCCATATTCAAGTTGATGGGTATTCTAAATTGGTTAGGGCTTGTTAGGGTAATCTAACTAGAGTCACTAAAAGCTGCAACTATATACACCCAAAAAGAGATAATAGAAAGTAAGGGCAGACCAGGTCAAAATTAAAATTAAACATCAGAGCTGTCTCGGCACTTTGGTTCTTAAATAAAACCTGCTATATGACATAATTATGGTTATTAGTCAAGCACAGCTTTTAAGTATTAACATTTTGCCATGGTTTCGGATCTTTTCTAAAGGGAAAATTTAATTGGTCTATAAAAAGTTGGTGACATTGGTCCGTCGGCAATCATATAGATGTATATACACATTATAGCAGGTGCTGCAGATTTGTTTTTATTTTTTGTATATTTATATGTATGCATTGGTAGATATGTATGCTGGGTATAGTTCTGTTATTACTCATCCAGATTGATTGATATGTTAAGAAGAAAAATGTAAATATTTATTTTAAACAAATTAACTTGTGTAAGTTGAAAATACATTTGTTGGATTTAGAGCGCTATGGTTTGTACTGAATCTATTGTATGTTTATGTTATTAATATTTCAATTCAATATACATTTATTTATACATGAGCTTCTGTGTTGCTTGAGACTTAACCCCTTTGTGGTGTAGGAAGTTCTTGTTAAGTTGTTCATCATTGAGAAGATGGTGTTACAAATGGAACCTGTGGCCTAGCGATTTGTTCCTTGTTCTACATCTTTCAGTCCTACCTACCTTCTCTACATCTTCCTGTCTTCCTTTTCCTGTGATCAAGGTTGATTGGTTAGCATTATTGTTGAGTAGGTAAGGGTGCACCAGTTCAAAAAGTAAAGTTAAACAAGAGAGATGACTCGGCACTTTGGCTCTTAAATAAAGCATGCCATATGACATTATAGTTTATTAGTGAAGAGCTTGTAAATATTAAAATTGTGGCATGGTTTCAGATCTTTTCTAAAGGCAAAATTTATACACATTATAGCAGGTGATGCAGATTTGTTTTTATTTATTTACTGGTATGACTGGTGTGTATATGTGTTTGTATAAATATCTGTTTTAAACAAAATCACATCTTCCATAAGTTGAAAATACATTTGTTGGATTAAGAGGTTGATTGTTTGTACTGAATGTTGTATGTTCAGTGTAGTTGAGTGCAGTGGCTGAGCAGAACTCAATTGGATCATTTATACTGTTCTCCTCAAGTCTTCCTATCCTGTCTTTAATTTCCAAATATTTCTTCTCAAATTTGCCAATATTTCAGTGATTGTTTAGTGAGCTTCACATTCAGAGTAGTGCCTAGCAAGCAGTAGTTGCAGTAACAGCATTTAGATGTTATCCACATTAATCCGCATTAATTCTCAGTTGCCTTCATTTATTTTTGTTTTGTTGTGCTTATTGTTTTTGTTTTTAGTCCTCGTGTTTATTATTATTATTATTATTATTATCAGTATTGTTGCCAACAGTAATGTCAATAATAATAACATGCAGTAACAACCACATGAAAACTTACTTACAATCAGGATTTAATTAGCCAAAATTAAGTCATTTGTAACTCACCTGGCTGTAAGGCCAAGTGAACTTATGGTATGGCCCTTCATCTGTCATCCATCATGCATCTGCGTATTTAGCATCTGACCATCAACAATTGCTTGTTATCACTCTGAAGTCCATATTCTCAAAATCTCAGATCTGTTAGATTATGAACAAGATCCATGCATATTAATGAGGTGATCTTACCTCCAATTGTTCAACTTTGTGACCACTCTAGGCCATATTTCTAATCCAATTTTGATGACATTTTGAATATATGCTTATGCCATTAAGATTTTGAATGTGTTGGGTAATGAGCAAGATCCATAGAAACAAATGAGGTGAGCATGCATCTGATTGGCTGAGCTTGTTACCCCTCTAAGGATCTCATTTCTCATCCAATTTAGATTAAGCTTGAAATATTTGCTTACATCATTAAAAACTTTGATGAGTTCAATAATGAGCAACATTCATACTTACTAATTTGGTGATCTTGCATATGATTGACTGAGCTTGTTACCACTCTGGAAGCCACATTTCTGATCAGATTTTGATCAAATTTTATTGTCTAGAAGTAGCAGACTAACTACTGCGGAGGTAAAAATAGTTTGCATATTAAAGCAAGGAAAGTAACCTATGATCAAGTATATTGAGAATCACAGGCTTTGGGTCGTGAGCTCTTCCCCTTGAAAAACATTTCAAAAAAAATTTGAATACAGGATTCATGGGTGTCAATTGAACAACTGATATTAAGTACAAAAATAATACAACTTAGGGATTAAATTGAAAATCAGTTATTTAAAGCTGAAGAAAAACTATAAAATAAAAAAATAAAAAATGAAAATAACTACCAGTGTCATGATCCTGAATTGACAGTCCCTCCACTTCTTCAAACACCTACCCTAGAAATTTTCTTACCATAAAACGATTATAAAAAAAAAACATCCAGATTCTCTGATTGTTGTGACCAGACCACATTTCATTTCATAATATGTAACAGTACAAGACATTATGATTATTTAGACTTCTAATGTTTCTTCTAGTATTTTTTAGCTCCTGGCCATAGACTAAACAGCATGATTCAATAATGGCAACTTTTGCATGCTGTTTGCTAATCATGGTCAGTTCAAATTTACAGCAATTTATATGAGACGAATGCAAATTATTCAAGAAATTATATAGAGTGTGGTATATCTAACTACCATGAAGTATCGTATTGTTGAGTAATACTGACAATAACTTTTTTTGAGGAATAAAATTAGGTCATGGAACAGAGGTTCATTTTCAGTAAATGGAGGGGAAGATGTTTAAAAATCTTATTCCAACCAACCAATCCAATCTTATTTAGCATCAACCAATCCAATCTTATTTAGCATCAACCAATCCAATCTTAATTTAGCATCAACCAATCCAATCTTATTTAGCATAACCTGAAACATTAATATTTTGTTAGTCCTATTAGACCATGTTGCAACTATGTGCTCCCAACTTTTCTTTCCACTCCACAGTTTTACTAATGTATACATTTTCTTTCACAAGCTTAGTTGTCAGTTGTCCATGCAGGTGAGTGATCTCTTTTTTAACATTAGAAGAGAAGAAAATTAACATTGCATTCATCAGAATTCCCCCCCCCCCCTTCCCCCACACACAAACATATTTTTTTCTTGTTTACAGTATATTCTGTTTCCTGAAGAGTGACACAACAATAGTAAGTACATTGATATCCGACCCTAACTTTGTCCAGGCTGCCTATGGATGGACAGGTCTGTTGATGTTCAGCCTTCTGGTGGATGCAAGATGATAGATCATGTCAAAATTCAATATTTACAACAATGAAATGATGAATTTGACATAACTGAAGGAAAGCAAATGTGTATGTCATTCAAATTTCACCTTCAAACAGTGGACAACAATGTTACAAAGTGTTGTCCATGGATCAACTCCACACTCTCAAAAGAAGCATAGTCGAGATCAACAATGACCAAGACAAAGTGTGTTTAGTGCATGCCATGTTGAATAAGATAAGCAGAGACACTTTAGAAACAAGCAATGATTTATAAAGAGACATTGTGTGAAATCCGCTTCTCGTATTTGGTCAAGTGCAATCTTCTAATATTTGTTCATAATTGCTTCCACTCTGTTGTATGGGTTTTCTCTGCTTTAGCGGTGGACTTCATGAGGTGTAGAAAAATCAAATAGTGTCAGCCCCTCACTATACTTGGAAAGTTTACCCACAGGTGAAACATGATCTGTTTCATGACCCTAATTTTCCAGATCACCAAAATCATTTTGATGTCCTTACTGATATCAACACACACATATTTAGGATGTGTGTGTGTGTGTTAGGGGAGAAGAATACAAGTTTTAACACAGACTTACCAGTAGTTTCTAACTTTCTGACCCCACTGTAAAGTTGACATCTCGGAGATTTAAATCTCACATAAATGTATCCATGTTACTCATCTATCTTTAAAATTCTAGGGTCAGTTATCAAAGATTGAACAGCTTAAAAGTTGGACATAATGCTTGTGCCAAATGTATAATAATAATAATAATAATAATAATTCTTTATTTAACAAGGGTAGCTCAATTAGATTACAGATGTATCTAGTCTCCCTTGAGGCCCTCAGCTATTCTAAAACCAAAAACATGGATTACCATGCACAGAGACAAGACAGTTGGAGTAGAGACAGGAGATGTTACAAGGTATATTGACATGTAAAGGTCAATTAAAAATAAAGTTTCAAATATTTGAGATATTTTTCTTTAAAACTTTCAACAGAAGTGGCTGATCTAACAGATGTGGGCAAGGAGTTCTATATGTTTGCTCCAGAATATTTAAGACTATATCGAAATTGTTCATTCTTGGGTTTGGGGAGTTTCACTTGGCCATGTATGGTCGACCATAAGGCATATGGTCCTTGGATTTCATCAGAAATTTCTCATGTATTCAGGCATTTTCCAATTTATACATTTGTAGACAAGTATTGCCTTTTGAAAGTTAATTCTGTCATTTATTTGAAGCCATTTTAGTTCATGGAAAAGGGTTTTAGATGGTGTGTCAAAAGGAGCATCCAGTATTAGGTGTGCTACTCTCTTTTGTATCTTGTTAATTCTTCCTAATTGGCTTTTTGGGCAGTTTCCCCATATTGCCAAACAGTAATCAATAACTGGCAGAATGTAGTCATTATAGTACATTATTCTAGTTTGTTTGGGTAGGTACATCTTAATTTTACCTAGTAAAGTTATTTTACTTGAGACTTACAGACATATTCAATATGCTTGTCCCACTTTAAGTCATTTTCAACTATCACTCCTGGTAGTTTTTCTTCATTTTCAATGAGTTGCCCATTTATTGTCAGATTTAGCAGATTGTCAGAAGTTGAATGTTTCATTGATTACCATACATTTTGTTTTTGTTTCATTTATAACCATTTTATTTTGATTTGACCACTTCTCAATGTTTCTTAAATCAGTGTCTAGTAGTGCTTCAACAGTAGCTATATCATTTCCTGAAGCAGTTACAGTAGCATCCTCTACAAATAAGTCTATATTTGAGTGCTTTGTCCACAGTGGAAGGTCATTAATGAAAATAAGAAAAAGCAGTGGGCCTAAATTAGACCCCTTGGGGACACCATGTATAATTTCCATGGAGATGGACTGAACATTACCATTAGCGGTTCTTTGTGTTCTGTTGCATAGATAGGATGAAAACCAGTTTAAGGCATTAGTATCAAATTTATAGCATTTTAGCTTAGATAAAAGAACATCATGATTGACTAAATCAAAAGCCTTTCTGAAGTCTAGGAATAATACACCTGTTAGACTCCCCTTATTGATTTTCTGCAGCCAACAGTCGAAAACCTGATTGTTCTTTGTGAAAGAGTGAGAATGTTCTGAAGTAATGTACAAGGTAAATAATCTGTTGGGTTTATGCCATATGTTCATTGCATGTTGATGGTTCAGCAGTCCTGTAAAATGAACTTGCATATAATCTCCTGTTATTTTGCTTCTTTTGACTGGTATAGCAGTTTTTCTTTGCACCAAAGCTTGACTCACTCGAGGTAGTGTATCAACAAATCTTTTGATAGTTAGAATATAAGTTGTCAAAAGGCAGATCATTTTTTCCTCTGGGCATACTAATTCCCCTAGCCAAAAATCAGAGTTACTCTACCTTTACTAACTGAAGGTAAAGGTACATGCCTCGCTATTTTATGGATTTAAAAATAATTTTTGAAAAAATTATTACAAATTGAATTTCTCACTTTTATATTGAATTTTGTTTTTGCATTTCTTTTAAATTTAAAAATTAAATTGACTTTTTAACATTAAATTTAATTTTCAGTATTGAATCAGTCAACTTGTATCATGATGAGATCAGAGGTCATTGTTTATATTCTTACACATCTTCTTTAGCCTCATTTTCATCTTTATCCTGATAAAAGTCCAAATTTGATGGCTTTTTCAAGAAATATAGGGAACTTGTTTTGGCACACAGTGTACTCCAATTTGCAATGTTTGATCTGGACCAGGGCTGTAAAGTCTAGTGGTTATGATGCAATAAAGTTTAAGTCAGCAATATGTGGCAAGTGATCTTTAATGAGAAAATGGAGATGGAGAACCTGGAAGCAAGTCATCTGCAGCATAACTCTCTGTGCATTTTTAAAGATCACCTGTCTGGTCAGCCAAATGTAGTGAATGTAGATAGAATGAAATCTGTAAACAGAGGTGCTTTCAAGGGGCTTGGAGAATATTCTCCATGCCTACTTGATATAAAGATATAGAAAAAATAACAAAGATATCATATTCAATTCATAACATTTATTAATAATGATATTACTTTCATGCAGCAGTAAAATATTCATAAATATTTTAATTATCATCACATTAAAACACAAATAGATGAATGTTAACTTCAAAATAATTCTAGAAAGATTAAAAATGTTCAGAATGTATCTCTCTTAAAGAGTTGGTTGACAATAATCCATAAATAAATGTCCTGCCCACAGAATTGTCAATCCTCACATTTGGTAGATGTGATTTTTAATTGTGCATTCTTTGAGAACTTGTTGAGGGTTTTGGATCCATCTGTCCTTTATTGTAATTTGATTCACAATGAATTAACTAGTATTTCAAATGTTCAGATATCGTATTTCCCTGTTGAATACACATCCTTTCACAATATCTGGCTTCTTTTGACAAGTGTTTTTTGATATTCCGTTTCAGTATCCATTTGATATAGTGCATGTTTTGCATGCAATGAAAGTTCCATGCCAGAAACCTCACATTTTGTCATGGCTGATGTTGCAGGGTTGTTATTCAATCTGTGAATGGTTGAAGAAGTTCTACCAACAATATTCCTTGAATAATTCACGTGTTTTTTGGTAGTGAAACTCCCCGTGATCTCTTAACTGCTTCACATTTCTGAGTATCTGTATACAGTTTCATTTCGCCATTTTGCTGATACGCTCAGTTTCATTTTCAAAATTTTTAAGAAGTAACTCTTTGTCACTTTCATGGATGTTTAGGTCAGTGACTCTGTGCAATGTGTTCCAGGAATCATGTCTGAGTTAAAATTTGCCTTGTTGCAGTGTCAAAATTGAGCTTGTCCCAAATGAACTGGGTCAGCTTGCTGCTGCACTTTCCACATGGGATCAAGAGCTCAGAGAACATAGTCTATTCCTTGAGCTGATCTTTCATCTGCATCTGTGGTGACATATTTTATAAGTGCACCTTGTAGAGCAAGCTGACTACCAATTTCCTTTCCCATATCATATTCTGACAATGGGGCAAAGGGCGATAACTTTGTTGTACACTCTGGATGACCACCTAGACATTGCACATCCATTCTTTGTCCCTTCAACCAAGGTCCAGTCCAACAAAGTTTATTTTGGAAGCAAGCACTTATGATAAACTTCTTGTCAGTCATAGCTTTACATGCAATACCAATAGCTTGTAAAGCATTCTGACTGGGCTTTTTGTGACTTACTATGCTTGTCAAATTGTATCTGCCATCCATTGCAATGTTTATAGCACTGGGTTCATTTCCACGCTTCACATTAATATCTTTCAATATTCTACTTTTTCAGCAATATCCCTTTTATTTAATACTGACACATTCTTTCCCACAATATTAGAATATCCTCTGCATGCTGCTTCTGGCTGGGGGTGGCATATCCATGTTTGTCATAATAAGTTGTGCTTTTGTATTGCATACAAGCATGTTGTGAATATTGACCGAAAGTCCAATATGTGGTGCAGCAGGGTTTGGTCATGGCATGCTTGTCATCACTTCCTTATACAGCATACATTCAGGTGATTGAAAGTAAGACTTGACACACTTTAGTATGATTCTCCAGCAGACTTCCCATTATGTTTCCTTAGCAATCTGCATTTCAGGGTCATTGCAATGGGAGGCATTCTTGGCGATGATACTTCAGAGATGTATTTCATATATCTGCCATTTGTTCATTATCCACAAGTTTCATTCCTCCAAAGTTCTGACATTCTTTTGTCTTTTTCAGGTATGACTTGGTATCAGGAATAGGCTGCAGCAGCTGAAGTGACTTGGATGCATCCTCACATACAGAGGCTCCATCAGCATTTGATTTGACTAATAGGGATAACTCGGTTTCACTCATTCTGGCAACAAGTGACATTGTTAATTTGGAAAATGAATGCCTGTAAAAAGAAACATTGGATTCACCATCTGGATACTATCTATCCAAAAGGTCTAAACTCTAAAGCTACATATGAAATTCATTAATAAGTTGATAATATTTCGTATTTCGTTATTTCTTTTTCATAAATTATTTATTTACTATGTGTGTTTTTTATAATTTACAGATGAATATTTACAAACGTATATGCACAGTATATGTGTTAAATATGATATAAATCACAAGTATACATATACATATGTCACAACTGCTATATTACAAGACATTTATTGTCATACCCACACTCACACATACATATATACACATATATGCATATGCACACATATGCACATATATGTATATATAAAATGTTTTTATGGATAAGCGCACATCCATGCATTACTGGGTCAACAACCCATCAACTGGTTTTTGCACAAGCTGCATGAAGAGTGCTTAAAAACAGGTAAATAGTTACTGGCAGTGTAATTGACAGATAAATTTGGATAGAATGTGGGAAAGTGATATTAATTACATGCTAAAATCTATATCTGGCTTAAAAAGTTTAAGGGAACAGAATATTCCTGGTGAACACCATTTGTCAATGAATTTAACAAGGTCATATCTACAGAAATCTGTTTTTTATTCAGCATTTTAATCTAGATATAAAGTTAGACAATAGAGTGTTGCTTGTGACTGTTTCATTATTATAATGAGATCGACAGCATTTAACCCAAATAACATATTTATATTCTGCTGTGAATAGGAGGTAAAGGTCCAAGAACTCAGGCTCTAAGAATATAGCCTCTTTGGCAAGGGGGCCAAATTTGAGAAAGTGTTAAAAGAGTTTTGAGATAGGTGTTTGATCTATTTTATTATGATTTTTTTTTTAATGGAGTGTATTATGTCACATTAAAAAAAAAATCGTCGACAGTTTCATGTTTACTACAATGTGTGCACACCTTTGATTTGGAAATTCCTTTTAGGTATATGTTATAATTTACAGGTAGTATGTCATGAATGGTTTTAAAACAAACATTTTTAGTAACAGGATCAATGAAATTATTATGCAAATTTTTCCAAACTGAAGGGAAGTCTAGGTCATATAGTCTTTTTACTTTAGGATCTAAAATAAAAAATTTCACATCTAATTGATAAATGATCTTTGATATAATATTACCGAATATGAAGTCAGGATTGTGTTCTAAGAATTCTCTACAGACTTTTAGGCCATTTTGGTAAAGTTGGGGAACATTTAACGTGTACATATGTTTATTCAGTCCTAAATTTGGATTAATATTCCTAAGTTGTAATCCTATCCATCATGTAGAATTGTGTTTTAAGAATTCTCTACAGACTTTTAGGCCATTTTGGTAAAGTTGGGGAACATTTAACATGTACATATGTTTATTCAGTCCTAAATTTGGATTAATATTCCTAAGTTGTAATCCTATCCATCATGTAGAATTGTGTTTTAAGAATTCTCTACAGACTTTTAGGCCATTTTGGTAAAGTTGGGGAACATTTAACATGTGCATATGTTTATTCAGTCCTAAAATTTGGATTAATATTCCTAAGTTGCAACCCTATCTAGCATGTAGCAAAAAATTTCCATTTGGCCAAATGGTCATCATTTAATAATTTTTGGACATGTTAGATTCTTAGTGCCTTATCTTACATTCAGTATTTGTGATAGTAATACTGTCCTCTTTAATAGAGTTATAACAAGTAGTCCTAGCAAGTGGTTCATATTAGGAGTTCCATAAGAATGTAAAAATATTTCCATTGAATAATGTCAAGTAATGTTTAGGGAGATCTATAACACTTGCTGCATACCATACATTTACAACCCGTAATGAAATCTCTGTCTTCATATGTCAAAGACACTTCAGATTTCATTAGCAAATTCAAACTTCTTTCGAAAAAATCGGACAAATCTGTCCTCTCTACACAAATATACCACACAGTGATGGTATTGAAGCTTGTAAATACAATCTTAATAAAGATGAAATATACGTAGACTCTCCAGACAAAACATTTGTGATTTAATTCAACTTGTGCTTGAAAATACCTTTTTTTTCATTTTGGTGATACAAACTATATTCAAAAGGTAGGTACAGCAATCGATAGTCCTATGGCTCCTTCTTATGCATTGCTGTTCATGGGAAAATCAGAAAATGACTTCTTCGAGCAATGCTTTTTGAAACCAGATGTGTGGCTAAGGTTTCTAGATGACATTTGTATGATCTGGAGTCATCCCTTAAAAGACTTATGCTATTTCATAGACTGTTTAAATCCATTTCACGCTACAATTAAATTTACGTTCAATGTGCCTAAAAATAAAGTATAGTTTTTGGACGTATATGTTGCTAAAAATGAAAGTACTGATATAACTACTATTGTACATGTTAGAAACACAAATGTTCATCAGTATGTTGAAATATTCTTCATCATCCTAAATCATGCAAAGACGGAATACCTTACAGTCAAGCAAAAAGATATGGAAGAATTATTTCTGATGATGATGTCTTTAAAACATCTTTGACGGAATTACATCAACATTTTTTAAACAGAAATTATGCAACTTACATTATTAATGCTGCTTTCGAAAAGGTATCTTCTCTTGCACAGCTTGATTCACTAAAATGTAAAATCAGGGACAAAGATGACAATATTATTCCTTTCATTACTGAGTATAATCCAAGTTTACCCAATATGGATAAGATTATCCACAAATATTGGGATCTTTGCAATTATCTTGTAATGTAGGCGTTAAAGCACTTGACAAAAGCAGGCCTTCACTTGCTTATAAAAGAACTGAGAATCTCAAAGATTTCCTTGTTAGTTCTAAATTAATAAGAAAATCATTTATGAATGGTTTATCAGCTAAATGTAGCAGGCCCAGATGTTCGTAATGTTCTTTCATTAATGCAAATACTTATTTCAGTAGCAGCAATGACAATGAAACATTTAAGATTCGTTATGATATTAACTATGCAGCATCAACTGTTATTTATTTGATAACCTGAAAAAAGTGTGCCATGCGATATATTGGACAAACCCGTCCGCAAGTGTCAAAATGCATTAACAAACATAAGATTTGACAGAAATAACCGTATAGATCCATCTTTTCGTCTTATGTCGCCACAGACGGCTTCCATACTTTCCAAGATTTTTCATTTAAGCCAAATGATATTGTTAATTCGGAAATGGAACGCCTGTTAAAAGTATCATATTGGATTCACCGTCTGGATGCTATCTATTTAAATGGTATAAACTCTAAAATTATATATGAAATTCAATAATAAGTTAATAATATTTCGTATTTTCCTATTTTAATAATGCGTTATATATGATGAGAATTGCTCAGCCAATTATAATCGAACTGAATTTGTATAATTCTATTAATTATCTGCATAATACTGACAATAAAATAAATACAAAAGTATTATACAACCTAAAAATGTGCATTACATTTTATAGTTATGTTTTTGTTATTTATTTTTTTATTATATTATTAACATTATTGGCAATATAGCTAACAAATTTCCCCCGCAGAAGAAATTTTATCTGGACATGATCTCGATCACATACACGCTTGGAAAATAAGCCGTACTGGAAATAATTAAAAAAGTAATAAAAGTATTTACTCCTAATGCAATAAAATAATCATACATCCAAATGTATGTAACGAATAAAGGTAGTTTTTATTTAACATAATAAACCTGATGATTATCAGTCCCTTACTCCCTAATAATTATGTTTTTAATTTCTCCGTAATATAGAAGTGGAAATGATTGCAATGAATCATAATAGTTTTTCTTTCACCGAATAAACACGAGTTTTATTTGCATTGCAATAGACATCTAGCTTATTGCGATTAATAAGAAAGGTTTACTTATACGAAGAAAAGAAACCTTACTATTATAGGCACATTCTTGTATAATCATGAAATTTCTTGCTAGTGTCAAAGATCCGTGGAAATTATTGCGATTAATCAAAATAGTTCTTCTAGTACGGAATAAAGCTCATTATTATATGCAAATTCCTGGATAAATAATGAGCTTTATTCCGTCCAAGATGGAATTTCCATATTTTACATGTTGTTTTAATAAACCCCAATGCTTTGATTTATCTGTAGTTTTTTTTATGGAATATATTACATGATTGATAATGCAATTCTGTCCAAAAATACATGTATTTCTATTTCATAAAAACACTGAAATATGAAGTATATAAGTCTCATAAATTTATATTTATTTCATTTTTTTTATTTCTATTTGTACACATATTGTCTTTTACATTAAAGTAGGTACATACTGAGCATGTGAAGTTAAACATATATATTGTGAGGTGAATAAAACACCCTACATTTTTCATAGCTACAAATGAATTATGCCCAATGAATGAGCCCGAACCAACACTATCATGTTATATGTCCAAGCTATATTTGTAAAACATCGCCATCCCAAAATTCTTGTAAAATTTAGGAACTTCTTTTAATTGCTGTAGTAATGTAACTGTTAATCTCATTGGCACATAATGCAGAAGATCCATGCAAATCGATGGTTTTTTATTTTAAGAAATATATAATCAGAAGAAAATCTATGTTTTTTTAGTAGATATACAGAAATATTTCACGAGTGAAGTAGAAATATTGTATTGACATGAGTTGCACGAAATTCATTAATAAGTTCATAATATTTCGTATTTTCTTATTTCCATGGTGCATTATATATAATGAGAATTGCCGAGTCTATTATACAGGAACTGAACTTTTTTGATTCTATTAATTATCTAAATAATACTGACAATAATAGACATAGAAAAGTATTATTCAACTTTAAAATGTGTATTGCATTCTATAGTTAATTTTTATTAATTTTTTGTCATCATATTATTAGGTATTATTTCAATATTATTAATTTTTAAAATTATTTTTAATTATATTAAACTTAATTTTATAAATTATGATAATTACAAAAACTTTGTACAATAATTGTACAAGGGGACATAATTCAATATTTCAAGCAATATATATATATATATTGGATTCGCCATTTGGATACTGGCAGACTTATCCAAAAAGTTCTTAGTCTAAGATTATTTATAATCTTCATTGATAGATTCATAATATTTCATAAATGATACATTATACAAATTAAAAGGGAAATAACACTGTGTATCTCTATTTCTTCCGACATGTTCTTCCGTTATACTTTTCTATAGAGATATATGTATCTTAATGATCCAGTTATATGTATCTTTGAATATTTTAATATTTCATTTATCCATGCTATTTATACATTTAAGACTTTAGCTAGAACGTCTCAGAACAATTTTAGCTATGACTTCACCTTGTTTTTTTCATTTTGTTTATAAGGTTAATCTCTTAGAAACCAAATGCATTTGATGATGTAAACATTAATTTCAAATTTTGCAAAGTTGAAAAATAACAGATTGGTCGAAATAAGAACGATGAATGACCTTTCAAAATCAAGAGACCGTCTGTAATCCGACTAAGCACAAGGGTAGTTTAAATATTGTTTGATTTGTTTGATAATATTTTATTATTTTGTTCTATGATTATTGAATAATCTTTTAAAACTAGATACAGTTACTTGATTTAAAGACACTGAACTTCATTTCATTTCACGCGTACTTTTTCTTTCCCTCTCTGTTAGGTTCGAGAATTTTTTTTTTTAAAAAATTTGAATTCTTTTTGGTAAGCGAGGTAACTCTTTGACTACCTGTTAATTCGAAATGAACTACCACTAATACTTTTGGTGATAAGCTTTAACTATAAAGACAAGGTGGAGAACCAAACTATATTTTACTCGATTCATCCTAGTCTCATAAACGGCTGATTACTATAGGTGGCGCTCTACAGTTTCGTATTTTGCATAGATTAGATTTGTAAAGAAAAACAATTTCCCATGTTTTCCTCAATGGTTATTCTGACTATTTAAAACAGACCTTGTACATCTTAGGTATTATTAAAAGAACTTTTAATTCTATTTATTTTGGTGTATGATTGATGGGTGTAATTTGGGATATAGAGTACACAGCTTGGTCTTAGTCTTGATGTGCATCTATAAAAAAACTGGTAGCTCCGCTTGCTCATTTTCACTTTCTGGACTTCAAAGGTAAATTGTAAAAAAAGAGCTGATAACTTTTTTTACTTTCTATATATTTTCTAATGTATTCATTGTACTTTCATAAGCTGGTATTGCCTACTCCGGCAAAATTCGTTTTCCCCATTTAAATAACTGCCAAAAATAGTGTGGTTTGGACTAATTCAATCTGATTTTTCGAGCACATGGGTGCAGTCATTTTTGTCACCTGTGTGCTGAGATCATGTACAATTTCCACAAGTACAATATGTAAAAAAAATGTCAGCCACAGTACAAGAAAATAACATATAAGTGTGCCCAACATTCCCTTCGTTGTGCATGTTGCAAATTCAAACAACTTCACCTTACACCTGTCACTCTCTCAGAAGTACATAACATCTGTACAGTGCCTCCATAATGCGAAAAAAGCATGAGCATCATCAAGATCATGATTGCATATAAACTTAAAACGAATAGTTGAAGCTTCCAGCAAAAATTTACCCCCCCCCATATATATTGCATATATCGTGTTTATGTTTTCGCACAATGGGCACTTGATGCTGTATGTTGACTTTGAGCTTTCTTTCCACACATTATTATTATTTTCAAACAACGTTATGACCCTTGACAGTATTTTTTTCAGTACTATTGTTTTGTTACCTTTTATTTCATTCTTGTCTGTTATCTTTCCTTATTCTTCCTTTAGCTTTATTCTTTTCGCCACTTTTTGTCTCCATTAAACTTGTTACATTTCTCTTGTCAAAGATACAATTCATCATTGTAAAAGTCAATATATTGGCTTTAGTCAAACATTTCATTTTGAGCAAATTCCACCTTCTGAGGTAGTTTTAACTATAAATGATCAACATTTTGTATAAAATTATACCGTTAGAAATTGAGAGGAAAACCATCTCTTACTCATCGTTTAAAAAGACGACAAGATCAACATTTTGTATAAAATTATACTGTTAGAAATTGAGAGGAAAACCATCTCTTACTCATCGTTTAAAAAGACGACAAGATCAACTGGAGAACAGATTATTAATGAAATTAATTGTTTGGAACAAACTAATGAAACTAATAAATTAAAAAATTTAGAGATCAAAAGAATCACTTGGTGGAAATTCGTAGGAAAAAAATAGAAGGTGTAATAAGATCAAGAGCAAAATGGATTGAAAAAGGAGAACAGGTATCAAAATATTTCTGCAGTTTGGAAAATGGAAACTACATAAGTAATATGATGCCTAATCTATTAAAATCTGATGGAATATATACTGGCAATCAGTCAGAAATTTTAAAAGAATCAAAACTGTATTATCAGAAGCTATATTCTTATCACCAGGTGGATCCAGTTGATTTTGAGTCTTTAACTATAGGGATATTCCTAAAAACAGACAGTGCACAGAGAGAATTTTTGTATGCCATATAACTTTAACTGAAGCAACTGCAAACCTAAAATACATGCCAAATAATAAAAGTTCAAGATCAGATTGGTTTTCGGTTGAGTTTTTAAGTTCTTTTGTATAGATATCGGTAGATATTATTTAAGGGCAATTAATATTTGATAATTATTCTGGGGAGCTACCATCAACTGAAAAGGAACATGTAATAACTTGTCTTCCAAAAAGGGACAAACCAAAACAGTATTTGAAGAATTGGAGATCCATCTCTTTACTTAATGTAGCTTACAAAAATTGCATCAAGATATATTGCAAATAGACTAAAGCCGGTTTTTCCAGCAATTATTAATAATGATCAGACTGGTTTCATCAAAGGAAGATATATAGGGGAAAATATTTGTAGTCTACATGATCTCATCTTTTCTACAAATTTTTTTACATACCTTGACTTCTTCTCTTAATTGATTTTGAAAACACTTTTGATTCTGTTGCATGGCCTTTCATTGGTAATGTATTAGACTTTTTAAATTTTGGAGGAGACTTCAAAAATTGGATAAAGCTGTTTTACAAAACTATTACATCATGTATTATTGTCAGTGGACAATGTTCATTGTTGTTTGACATTAATAGGAGCTGCAGAAAAGGTAATCTCCTCTTCCCATATATTTTCCTTCTGTGTGCAGAGATATTAGCCCACATGATCAGGAAAAACCCAGATAATTAAAGGAATACAAATAAATCATACAGAATATCTTATTTCACAGTATGCAGATGACACTGCACTGACTCTTGATGGCTCTGAAAAGTCCCTGAAATCAATGCTCTAAATTGTCAGGCCTTATTATAAATATGGAAAAAACAAAAGCAGTCTGGATTGGAAGTAGAACAGGTAGTAATATTAAATATTGCTCAGAATACCATTTAGACTGGGATTCATCTGCATTTATTTACCTTGGCATAAGATTTTCCACAGAGCTAAACAATGTGGTTAAATTAAACTCAGGAAAATTAAAGATTTACTTTGGCACTGGTGAAAAAGATCACTAACCACTTTTGATAAAATTACAGTTATTGAAAGTTTGGCATTGTTAAAACTTACATATCTACTAATGAGTTTACCAAATCGCCTTCATAATGTGCTCCATAAACTAGATTGTCTTTTTTATAAGTTTGTTTGGAGTGAGGCAAGAGACAAACTTAAAAGAAAAGTAATTATTAAAGACTATCACGAGGGTGACCTTAAAATGGTTTATATCAATATGTTTGTGGATTCTATTAAGAATGCTAGGATCAGAAGAATGGTTACTCTCGAGCCTAAATGGAAAAAAAAACATTTTACTTTCTCCTCTCCCAAACATAGAAAAAAAAATCATATTTGGAATAGATTTTCTTAAAAGAGTTAATAAATGCCTGAATGAGTTTTGGATAGATATATTTTCAGCTTACATAAAATTGTATAATAAGTTTATTGTTGAAAATGATGAATAACTTTAAACACAAATATGGATGAAATCCTAATATCATTTTTGGAAATTCTACTGTAATGTACAAACACTAGATTGAGAAATGAATATTCTATATAAATGACTTTGTAAATGAAGATGGTTCATAGATCAATCTTGACAAGTTTCAAAATAAATTTGGATTCCATGTAAATTTCCTAGAGGTTTAGGGAAATTTTAGGTGCCATACAAATCTACAAAAGTCAATTTGATATAAGTATCAATTCGAATATACAGTACCCATGTATGTACCCATATATTTTACTTATTTTAAAGGATTAATAGGGCTGTAAAAGAATTTACATAACGCTCATTTGCAATAATTAGGAGCTAGCCTCAATTACAAAATTGAATACAGAATTCGACAATTTAAATGAGAATGACTAGAATAAGCTTGTTTCCTTGCCTCACAAGGTAACCAGAGGTCCTGGACTTAAATGGCTTCGAACTAAGATTTTACACAAAATCTTGGTAATAAATAATGTTCCAATTTGGAAAAATTTCAAGTAATCTGTGCTCTCTCTGCAAAAACCTCTGTAGAAGTTTGATCACATCTTCTATGGGAGTGTCCAAAAACAAAATCAATCTTGACTAGGTTCATAGAGTGGATGAAGAGAAAGAGTGAGTGCTATCGTCTCTATAACTTGTATGTATTGAAGAGAGAATTTCTGCTTGGCATATTAGATATAAAAAAGATCTGATAATGTGATTAAACTCTTTAGATTACAGTTGAAATTATATATTGATAACTGTTGATTTAATAATAAATTACCAAATATGTCTCATTGTAAGAAGGAACTGAAAATACGCTTTCTGTTAGAGAAGTATTCTGCATACACAAACTGCACTTCGGGAAATTTTTATACAAAATGGCAACTTTACAAAAAGTTGTTTTTAAACTGAATATTAATTTATCACTATTTACCATTCTATCCATCGTAAAGTATGTGTTGATACCATGTGGATGCAGTTATAGGTTCAGTATACGTGTCTATATAAATTTAAGCATGCCTGCGTCGGCCCACTTTTTCGACTGTTGCCTGATGCAGGGAGGTTACACTGTATTAATAAACATCTTTATATCTCAATAAATACCTCTGTATGTATAGGTACATGCATCTTTGTATTTATGCATATGCTTTTATCTATGTACATTTGAGGTGTGTGGGTATGGGTATTTGTATTTATGCATATGCTTGTATCTATGTACATTTGAGGTGTGTGGGTATGGGTATTTGTATTTATGCATATGCTTGTATCTATGTACATTTGAGGTGTGTGGGTATGGGTATTTGTATTTATGCATATGCTTTTATCTATGTACATTTGTAGGTGTGTGGGTATGGGTATTTGTATTTATGCATATGCTTGTATCTATGTACATTTGAGGTGTGTGGGTATGGGTATTTGTATTTATGCATATGCTTTTATCTATGTACATTTGTAGGTGTGTGAGTATGGGTATTTGTATTTATGCATATGCTTTTATCTATGTACATTTGTAGGTGTGTGGGTATGGGTATTTGTATTTATGCATATGCTTTTATCTATGTACATGTGAGGTATGTGGGTATGGGTATTTGTATTTATGCATATGCTTGTATCTATGTACATTTGTAGGTGTGTGAGTATGGGTATTTGTATTTATGCATATGCTTTTATCTATGTACATTTGTAGGTGTGTGGGTATGGGTATTTGTATTTATGCATATGCTTTTATCTATGTACATGTGAGGTATGTGGGTATGGGTATTTGTATTTATGCATATGCTTTTATCTATGTACATTTGTAGGTGTGTGAGTATGGGTATTTGTATTTATGCATATGCTTTTATCTATGTACATTTGTAGGTGTGTGGGTATGGGTATTTGTATTTATGCATATGCTTTTATCTATGTACATTTGTAGGTGTGTGGGTATGGGTATTTGTATTTATGCATATGCTTTTATCTATGTACATTTGAGGTGTGTGGGTATGGGTATTTGTATTTATGCATATGCTTTTATCTATGTACATTTGTAGGTGTGTGAGTATGGGTATTTGTATTTATGCATATGCTTTTATCTATGTACATTTGTACATATGTGGGTATGGGTATTTGTATTTATGCATATGCTTGTATCTGTGTACATTTGTAGGTGTGTGGGTATGGGTATTTGTATTTATGCATATGCTTGTATCTATGTACATTTGAGGTGTGTGGGTATGGGTATTTGTATTTATGCATATGCTTGTACCTATGTACATTTGTAGATGTGTGGGTATGGGTATTTGTATTTTTGCATATGCTTGTATCTATGTACATTTGTACATGTGTGGGTATGGGTATTTGTATTTATCCATATGCTTGTATCTATGTACATTTGTAGGTGTGTGGGTATGGGTATCAGTATTTATGCATATATGCTTGTATCTATGTACATTTGTACATGTGTGGGTATGGTTATTTGTATTTATGCATATGCTTGTATCTATGTACATTTGTACATGTGTGGGTATGGGTATTTGTATTTAGGTATATCTTTGGATAGAAATATATGCATGTATGTGTGTATGTTCATATGGATGTATATGTGTGTATGTACATGTATATGTGTGTATATGTGCAGATATATATATATATATAGATATATATATGTGTGTCTGTGTATGTATCTGCATATATAAGTGTATATATACATACGTGAATGTGTGTACATTTATATATACATATATGTATTTGTTTTTGTATGTATATGTATATATATATATATATGGATATATGTGCATATACATACATATATATATATATATATATATATATATATATATATATATATATATATATATATATATATATATATATTGTTATGTATGATGTTTATATAATATTATAAATATTTTAGGAAATTATAAATGTTTCTTCACTTTAATATTTGCTTAAATCTTAATGTTATCAGGAAAAACATGTTTAACTAGTGTCCTTGAATTAGGTTGTTTTGATCAATATGTTTTCTCAATTTGAAGGTCAAGGTTGATTTTTGTTTACAAGTAAAATTCCATTAAGATGACACATGTTCTAGAACATTCTGTCATGTGACCAATCTTTATATATGCCATGTTTGGTGGACATTTATTCAGTTTTGACATTACCATCAGTCTTGTAAAGAGCTATTACAGTTGTGAAAATTCATTCCAAATTCTAAGAGAGGAATTATTTTAAATATTCATTGGATTATAACAGTGCTCATAAACTTTTGGATTTTGGATTTTTAATTGATGATTTTGGAATTTATGTAAACTTATATTCAGATATTTTGGAATACTTCATTTTGACATCAGCACATCAAAGATTACTAGTACATCAGGACTTTGGAGACCATTAGCACATCATAACATTCAAGGACACAGCCGTGAATTCGGAACATTCTATATTTAGGACTTGTGATTAGAACAATCATTCTTATTGGATTATTAGGATTTCAAAACACATTACTGTAAGTGACTTTTTGATTTTTTCATTTTAATTATCTAGTAATAAATTGCTTGTTGATTTTTTACATGATTTGTTGGTTTCACTTTCTTTATGTTACATTTTTCTTAGACCATAGAGTCGTAACAGAATTGGGGGCTCGTCTTCTGGGATCTGAATTTCTTTAAAGCATATTAGAGATATTAAATATATCTTTGAAATTCATATTGATTTTGTCTCGGAGAATTATTTTTTGTCTTTGGCAAAGATTTTTAATAGAGAAATTTTTTTTGTGTGAAACCAACAAGCATTTACAATGGCATCTAATGTTCAGAATTTCATTTCAAAACCTATCCAGGAGGGGTTAGAGTGCATGAGAAAGGATGAGTTGCTCGAGCTTGCCAGAAAATACAGTCTATCTGAGGCAAAAGTATCATTGACAAAACAGGAAATAAAGATTATTTTAATTCAATATTTAGTAGGAAAGGGAATTTTTGAAAATAGTGCTTTAAGTTCGAAGAGAAAGCCTGTATCTGGTTCTGACAGGAAATTAAGGGAATTAGAGTTAAAGAACCAGATGGATTTAGAGTTAGCAAAGCTTCAGATTCAGAGAGAGAGAGAAAAAGAAGAGAGGCAGATGGAGAGAGAGAAAGAAGAGAGGCAGAGGCAGATGGAGAGAGAGAAAGAAGAGAGGCAGATACAGATGGAGAGAGAGAAAGAAGAGAGGCAGATACAAATGCAGAAAGAAGAGAGGCAAATGCAGATGGAGAGGGAGAGAGAGAAAGAGGAGAGACAGATGCAGATGCAAAGAGAAGAAAGGGAAATGCAATTTAAATTAAGAGAATTAGAACTGGCAAACAGAGCACACTCCACTCCTTTAAACACAAGTCCAGGTTTTGATGTTACTAGATATATTAGGTTAGTACCCCCTTTTCAGGAAAAAGAAGTAGATAAATACTTTCTTCATTTCGAGAAAATAGCTGAAAACTTGAAATGGCCCAGAGAGCATTGGACTTTGTTATTACAAAGTGTACTTATTGGCAAAGCTCGTGAAGTCTACACTTCACTGTCAGTACAACAAAGCACTGATTATGATGTGGTTAAGGAGTACATCTTGAAAGCTTATAAGTTGGTACCAGAGGCATATCGACAAAGGTTTAGGAATTGTAGAAAAGAAACTGGACAAACTCATGTCGAATTTGCAAGGGATAAAGAACAACTATTTGATAGGTGGTGCTCAGCCAAGAAAGTTGATCAAGCTTATGATAACCTCAGACAGCTCGTATTAATTGAAGAGTTCAAGAGGTGCATCCATAGTGATGTTAAAACCGATCTTGACGAGCAGAATGTGGAAACTTTGGAAAATGCTGCTCGTATGGCTGATGATTATTCCTTGACTCACAAAATTTCATTTGGCAATAAGTCGTCCTCTCAGCAGTTTTCTGGTAAAAAACCATTTCAATCTCATTCGAGTATTTCCAAATTTCACAACAACACAACTGTTAGGAATCAAACATCTGATAAGACTGATCAGAAATCCTTATCTCTTCCTACGTGCACTTATTGTAAAACGAAAGGGCACGTTATTTCTGATTGCTTCAAGTTGAAAAATAAGCAACAGAGTAAAGACAGAGCTTTTCCAAATGCTCTTATTTCTACGAGGTCAAGGTCACGGTCTTGTATTGAAAGCAATACATTTGTTGGGTCAAACAAACCCCAGTCTGATTCTATTTTGGAGGCTTATGAACCATTCATGTCAGAAGGTTCTATATCACTTATTGGTGATTCTGCCAAACCTATCCCAATTAAAATATTAAGGGACACTGCAGCTTCTCAGAGTCTTTTATTATCAGGTACTTTGCCTTTGTCTGAGGAGTCTTCTTCAAGTGAAAGTGTTCTTGTTCAGGGAGTTGAGTGCGGCTTTGTAAATGTTCCTCTCCATTGTGTAAATTTGGCATCAGACTTAGTTTCTGGACCTGTGACTGTTGGGGCAGTGACTTCTTTACCCATAGAGGGTGTTCATTTATTACTAGGCAATGACCTAGCTGGAGATAAGGTTGTGGTTAATCCACTTGTAACTGACAAGCCTTGTTTGGATCAGAAAGTTGATCCTGTCGAAACTGAAATCCCTGATTTGTACCCTGCTTGTGCAGTTACTAGAGCTATGGCAAAAAGAGCTCTTGAGAGTGATGTTGATCAGGATATTATTCCTTTAGCTGACACATGTATTGGTCAGTCTTTTGATGAGGTCACTTTTTCCTCAGGTATTGATCAATCAAACGGTATTGATCACAGTGATCCTCTTTTGGCAACTCATTCTCTTTGTTCTACTCAGGGTGACAAACGACAATCCCTTGTCGTTGAACAGGAGCAAGATCCCGAGATATCTTGTTTGTTTCAGAGGGCTATTAGTGAAACTGAAGCCACACAAGTTCCAGTGTGTTACTTTGTGAAAAATGGGGTCCTTATGAGGAAATTGAGACCACCTGATGTACCCGCTGGTGACGAGTGGTCAGTGAGCTATCAAATTGTTGTTCCTAAGTCATATCGACAGGAAATTCTTAATTTAGCCCATGAAACTCCTTTGGCTGGTCATTTAGGAGTCCGTAAGACTTATCACAAGATCTTGAATCATTTTTATTGGCCGAAACTCAAAAGTGATGTTTCTAAATACTGCAGATCTTGTCACACTTGTCAAATGGTAGGAAAACCCAATCAGAAGATACCTAAGGCTCATCTGCAACCTATTCCTGCATTTGATGAACCATTTAGTAGAATAATGGTAGACTGTGTTGGTCCTTTACCTAAAACCAAGTCAGGCAACCAATACTTGTTGACCATCATGTGTGCATCTACAAGATTTCCAGAGGCAATTCCTCTGAGAAATATAAAAACTAAAACTATTGTGAAAGCTTTGGTGAAGTTTTTTACACTTGTTGGCCTTCCCAAATCTGTCCAGTCGGATCAAGGGTCAAATTTTATGTCTGGAATTTTCCAGCAAGTTATGCATGAACTAGCCATCCAACAGTTTAAATCTTCTGCCTATCACCCTGAAAATCAAGGTGCTTTAGAAAGATTTCATCAAACTTTGAAGAATATGATTCGATCATATTGCTTTGATACAGAAAAGGATTGGGATGAGGGTGTTCATTTGTTGTTGTTTGCTGTTAGGGAATCAGTTCAAGAGTCGTTGGGTTTTAGTCCCTTTGAACTAGTTTTTGGTCATACTGTCCATGGACCATTGAAATTATTGAAAGAGAAACTTCTTTCAAATGAAGATTCGAAGATTAATCTTCTTGATTATGTCTCTGATTTCAAATACAAGTTGTCAAAGGCCTGTGAAGTAGCAAGAACTAATCTTCACACTACTCAGTCAAAAATGAAATTAAGGTATGACAGAAATTCACAGGAAAGGAGTTTTAAACCTGGTGACAAAGTTCTGGCTCTCTTTCCCATACCTCAGAATCCTCTTCAGGCTAAATTTTATGGTCCTTATACCGTTGCAAAGAAAGTAAATGACTTAAATTATATCATTAACACTCCTGGGAGACGGAAACAGAAACAACTTTGTCATATAAATATGTTAAAGGAATATTTTGACAGAGATAGCTCAGCTAATTATTCAGTTAATTTAGTTGTACCTGTCCCACACAGTGAAGATATCAACGATGGAATACAATCAGACTATAGTGACTCTGGTATAACCAATCTTCGGAATTCAGAAATATTGAACAACCTAGACCAGAAACTTTCACATCTACAACAACAGGAAAGAAATGAACTAAAACAGCTATTACATGACTATGAGCACTTGTTTCCTGATGTTCCAACACGAACAAGTAAAATTTATCATGACGTTGACATTGTAGATTCTGCGCCTGTGAAACAGCATCCTTATAGGATGAATCCTCTCAAACAGAACTATCTGAAGAAAGAAATTCAGTATTTACTGGAGAATGATTTCATAGAACCAAGTAAAAGTAACTGGAGTTCACCATGTATTCTTGTTCCCAAGCCAGATAATACATTCCGTATGTGTACTGACTATAGAAAAGTCAACAGTGTCACCAAAACTGATTCATTTCCAATCCCAAGAATGGACGATTGCATTGATAAAATTGGAAATGCGGAATATGTCACCAAGTTTGACCTTTTAAAAGGACTCTGGCAAATTCCACTGACGGAAAGGGCAAAAGAAATTTCAGCATTTGCAACTCCAGATGGACTTTATCAATATAAAGTCATGCCGTTTCGAATGAAAAATTCGCCTGCAACGTTTTAACGTCTGATGAACATGATAACATTTGGTCTTGATAATTGTGACGCTTATATCGATGACGTCATTATCTACAACAACACCTGGGAAGATCATTTGGAAACCATTCGAAAATTCTTCGATCGACTCAGTGATGCGAATCTGACAATTAATTTGAGCAAAAGTGAGTTTTGCCATGCTTGTGTCACATTTTTAGGACATATTGTGGGACAAGGTCAAGTTAAACCTATAGAAGCTAAGGTCAAAGCTATCTCTGAATTTCAAGTTCCAATTTGTAAAAAGCAACTGATGCGATTTCTAGGTATGGCTGGATATTATCGGAAATTTTGTTCCAATTTTTCCAAAATTGCTGAACCTTTGACAAGTTTATTGAGTAAGAAAATCAAATTTTATTGGTCTGACAAGTGTCAGGAATCTTTTGACAAGTTAAAGGCCATGCTTAAGAATGCACCAGTTCTTTCTGCACCAAATTTCAGCCAATCATTTAAATTATCTGTTGATGCAAGTGATGTAGGGGTTGGTGGAGTATTGATTCAGGAAGAAAAAAGTGGTGTGGATCACCCTGTGTGTTATTTTTCTAAAAAACTAAACAAGCACCAGAAAAATTATTCCACAATTGAGAAGGAATGTTTGGCTTTGATATTGGCTTTACAGCATTTTGAAGTGTATGTTACCTCAGCTTTTTCTCCAATTATTGTGTACAGTGATCACAATCCCCTTACTTTCATCAACAAAATGAAAGATAAAAATCGGAGATTGTTGAGATGGAGTTTGATATTGCAGGAATATAACATTGACATCAAACACATCAGAGGAAAAGACCATGTGATTGCAGATGCTCTCACGTGCCTAGAAATGTAATATTGCTTGATGTAATTAAGTCTAGTATCATAAAACATGTTCTTATGTAATTTTGGTTATTATAGTATTAGATATATATTCAAAAGAAAGCTTTATTATATAAATCTTTCTTTTTCTTTATGAGGGGAGGTGTTATGTATGATGTTTATATAATATTATAAATATTTTAGGAAATTATAAATGTTTCTTCACTTTAATATTTGCTTAAATCTTAATGTTATCAGGAAAAACATGTTTAACTAGTGTCCTTGAATTAGGTTGTTTTGATCAATGTTTTCTCAATTTGAAGGTCAAGGTTGATTTTTGTTTACATGTAAAATTCCATTAAGATGACACATGTTCTAGAACATTCTGTCATGTGACCAATCTTTATATATGCCATGTTTGGTGGACATTTATTCAGTTTTGACATTACCATCAGTCTTGTAAAGAGCTATTACAGTTGTGAAAATTCATTCCAAATTCTAAGAGAGGAATTATTTTAAATATTCATTGGATTATAACAGTGCTCATAAACTTTTGGATTTTGGATTTTAATTGATGATTTTGGAATTTATGTGAACTTATATTCAGATATTTTGGAATACTTCATTTTGACATCAGCACATCAAAGATTACTAGTACATCAGGACTTTGGAGACCATTAGCACATCATAACATTCAAGGACACAGCCGTGAATTCGGAACATTCTATATTTAGGACTTGTGATTAGAACAATCATTCTTATTGGATTATTAGGATTTCAAAACACATTATATTATTATTTTGGAATACTTCATTTTGACATCAGCACATCAAAGATTACTAGTACATCAGGACTTTGGAGACCATTAGCACATCATAACATTCAAGGACACAGCCGTGAATTCGGAACATTCTATATTTAGGACTTGTGATTAGAACAATCATTCTTATTGGATTATTAGGATTTCAAAACACATTACTGTAAGTGACTTTTTGATTTTTTCATTTTAATTATCTAGTAATAAATTGCTTGTTGATTTTTTACATGATTTGTTGGTTTCACTTTCTTTCTGTTACATTTTTCTTAGACCATAGAGTCGTAACAATATATATATATATATATATATATATATATATATATATATATATATATATAGGTGTGTGTGTGTGTACATATATACATGTACCATATTTTTTGTATAGATTTATGCATAAAGGTGCATTTGCACACATGGATGGATGGATGGAATCATATCGTACAAATGTAATAATATGAAAATACAACATGTAATATATGCGGACACAACAATTATCATTGTAGTTCTCTCTCTCTCTCCCAAAAACCTCTGGCACAGTTATACTAGCTATAGTTGAATCTTGTACTTTCGATTCACCATTATAAATATCTCATATTTATATTACCTCATAAATTGTTAATGGTAAGTCCAAGGCACCCAAACCTCGACATCATACTGTGTCTGGAGTAATACAAAATTTTTTTTTACATTTTAATTTAATCTGATGAAGAAATAAAGCGAAACTGGTCACAGAATTTGCGTGTTGGTATTGCTTATTTTTTAATATTTACTTTATATTCGGTGTAACTGTCAACCTCGTCAGTAGCACATAACACGAATTGGAGATATTTATTAGAAATTATGTCAGGCATAAACATGCTTTAATGGTTCCGAAATTTAAATGCCACCTGTAAATCATACACATTGAACATACAATCAGGCAGAAAATGTATCTGAAGAAAAGAAACATATCAATCAGGTCTAAAATATACATGATACAATAAAACATACTCAAATATGTAATAAAAGAAACATCATTCTGGAATTAAGACAAGGACATGGATATTCTAATAAATGACCCGATTTCAGAGTATTACATGTACGCACAGTATTGAAAGTTCCGCATCCTCAGCAAAGGGACAGCAATTCTTGCATCATCTTACCGTATCTTTATGATGAACGGTGTGGATGATCCAAGGATGCAGAGATTAGCGGAAGTACCAGGTATAGATTGATATAGTAGTCCCCATTTTTACAAACATAGACAGGGAACAATCTTTCCGGTAATGAAGTGAACAAACTGAGTATGTATCATTAGACAGTTTGGAAACATCATGTATTAGTGTCTCTATTTAATAGCATATTGCAGTGATTTCTCCGGGATTTTCACAGAGAATTCCCCCTCAGGCTTTTTTGGTAGGGGGAATTTTCAATTTTGTTTTTAGCTCTACTGGTCAAAGACCAGAAGAACTTTATGGGATGGCCTTTTGTCCATCATCCATCCATTAGCACAAGTTTGCTATAACTATTCCTCCTAAACTACTGGGAGAATTGCCATGAAACTTTATACAATGGTTCCCCTCTTGAACTGCCCTCCTGACCAGTGGCCATCTGCTTTATATGGCCTGAATCTCTTGGCACCAACGAGTTTATATTCAAAAGTACCCCTCTAGAATGGCCACCCCTCTAACAAGACCTCTGGCCAGTATATTAGTGCAAAAACTGTCAAATTTAATCCTTTTGAGCAGCCATATAATGGGGTTTGACTTAAATTTGTGGACGGGTCAAATGTTAAACCATCAGTATTTCAATCTCAGTTTCACCTGCACTGGTACAAATTGGTATGAACGTGAAGGCATCTTTGGCAGACTAACTCGCCCATACCAAAAGTGGGTCACTTTGACCTATCATGAACACTTGGTGATTTGTATTTTTTGAGCTTCGTGTTGTACACTATTAATTTTGCTGGACCCATTTTACCTACCGGTACTCTTATCAAATTTGTCATAGTAAGACTTATGTACAAATCGTCGTAACGTCCACAGAAGAGAATTGTCATTGATTGAGCAGAAGGGGCATGTGACCCATATGTCCTCATTTGTATATACAGATTCACATACAGTTTATATGTCAGGCCCACATTGAGTGTTTGGGTTTGTCATGGTTATTTTATTGATGGAGATAAAGGGACATGCATCCGATATGCCATATATACAAGTCCACATAAATTTGTATGTCAAATCCACATTGTCCGCTTGATATTTGCAATTGACATGATATATACAGGTCCTCACTGAGTGCTTGGATTTGTTTTGGTTACTGTATTGTCTGATCAGAAGGGACATGTAACCTGTATGTCCTCATCCCAATGTACAAGTCCACAGAAAGTTTTTTGTCAGGTCCACATGTCTGCTAGATATTTGTCATTGCCATGTTATATACAGGTCGTAGTTGAGTATTTGCATTTCTCTTGGTTTCTTTATGGACTAAGCAAAACTGATATTTGACCCACATTCATCTCTATACAGTGTATCTCAAATCTGTATATCAAGTCCACATAGTCCACTAGATATTTGTCATGATATGTTATATACAGGTCCACATTGAGTGTTTGAATTTGTCTTGGTTACTTTGTTGACAGCAGAAGGGATATGTATCTCATGTGTCCTATATACAAGTCCACACTATAGTCAACTAGATACCTGTCATTGACACATTATATATCAGTCCACGCTGGGTGTTTGGGGTTGTCTTGGTTACTTTATTGACAGTGAAGAATGGACATGCAACTTGTATCCCCTTATATATAAGTCCACATAAATTTGTATATCAAGTCCATATTTGTGATTGACATGATATATACAAGTCCTCATGGAGTGTTTGAATTTGTTTTGGTTACTTAATTGTCTGAACAGAAGGAACATGTAACCCATATGTCCTCACCATTTGTGCAAGTCCACATACATTTTTATGTCGGGTCCACATAGTCTGCTAGTTATTGTCATTGCCATGTTGTATACAGGTTGTAGTTGAGTATTTGCATTTCTCTTGGATTACTTTTTTGATGAAACAAAAGTGACATTTGACCCACACTCGTATCTATATACTGTATCTCAAATCTGTATATCAAGACCACATAGTCCACTAGATATTTGTCATTGATATGTTATATATACAGGTCCACATTGAGTGCTTGGATTTGTTTTGGTTACATTGTTGACAGCAGAAGGGACATGTATCCTATGTCCTTTGTAAAAGTCCACACTATGGTCCACTAGATACCTATCATTTACATATTTTATATCAGTCCAAATTGAGTGTTTGGATTTGTCTTGGTTACTTTCATTAACAGAGCAAAAGTGACACGTAACACATATTTTCTCAACCCTGTGCAACAGGGTCTCTTGACTAGAAAATGTGGCTGGATGGGGGGTGGATAATTCTCTCTTCCGTTTCAAAAGAGAAGGGGGAATTTTCTAAGTGTAGGAGGATTTTAACAAAGAATTAATGGTATGGCTTGAACATGTGATGTGAGACTTTTGCGCATTCAGTTGAATCTTCGGTGCAGATTTTTGAGAAGCTGGCATGAATCCCGAACATCGTTAAATCGACTCTGTACACAAGTCCACACAAATTTCTAAATCTAACTCCACATAGTCCACTAGATATTTTTGACTGGCATGTTATAAACTGGTCCACACTGAGTGTTCGGATTTGTCATTTTTGCTTTATTTGCAGAGCAGAATTGTTGTGTAACCCATATGTCCTATGTACAAGCCCACATAAATTTGTCAAGTTCACATAGTCCACTAGATTTTTGTCTTTGACATGTTATATCCAGGTACACACTGAGTGTTTGAATTTGTCTTGGTTAACTTATTAACAGGGCAATATCACTACATATTTTTCCATCTATTTAATAAAAACCCATGTACAATGTATTAGAAAGCTTGAGATATGACCTTGGCATTATTTCCGGAGACAACATATGGAAATAAACTGCACGTTTATGTGGACATAGTATATATTCAGTATATAATTATGTGGACGAGAGGTCAATGGTCAGGGTTCACGTCCACATAAATTGAAATTTATATATTCTTATCTATCAATATTTGATAAAATTGCTGTAAAATATAGTTGTAAAAAATTATTTAAAGTGTAAATATGAAATTTGTTTTGAATATTTACAAGTAGATATAAGAGTCCACAGAGACCTATCTGAACATAAAATCCACATAAACATGTAAAGTATGTATGTATATGTATATATATATATATATATATATATATATATATATATATATATATATATATATATATATATATATATGCATATATGCGAATGAATTTTGTCATATTCTTCGTAAGTTTCAGAATGTTTTTCTTGAAACTTTAACAATATCATAATTATTGTAGTCTACTTTTATCACTTCAACGTCCAAACAGTCTTACTTTTTATCACTTTCACGTATCCTCTTCACACCACTCATGTATAATGACAATGGAGATATTCCTCCTGTTGGAGTAGATTTATACGTTAGTAGTCATTGATTTTTTAAATTTTGAAACGATAGAACTAAATGTTGAATTGCTAGAACTCCACGATTTGTGGTGCACAATTTGTTAAAATGTTGAATCACTAGACCTCAACGGTTTATTATGCAAACTTGTTTCAATATTGTTTCAATATAGAAACGACAATATACATTGAACTAAAATTTCAATCATTCTTTGTATTGTGAAAGATAGATCTCTTATGAATATACATTAAATTTAGTTTATTTGTTTTTCCGCATTTAATTTCTTTCCTGTTGTTGTTCGAACATTTCTATTCCATTCAGACTTTGATCTATTTGCACTTGCATTGCATGTCATGTAACCAGCATTTCTTTTTTCTTCTTCGATTCATCTGCAAGCGTTTGACAATTGCACTTATTATAAGTCAATTTAACTATTTTATATAATGGCTTTTCTTCATTGTCTCTACTGACGAGGTGCACAGAAAATGCAACACAATCGAGAATTATCTTTGTATCCTTAACCATTTTGGAATTATACTTATATTGTTGGAAATTATTCAAGTAAAGTTTTTACTAACTTAACTTAGTAACTGTTTATTTATGTAGAAGCACCAGAACTCATTGAACCAAAGTTTCAGACATTGTTTTATGTATGTTTGATTTCAAGTGTAAATGATTTTACTCATTCACATTTTATGATTGTGTTTTTCCTCATGGTGTTCTGGCATTTCTTCATATTCAGCATTCCGAATATTTACAAACTTTTCACATTGTAAATATCCATTATTTCTTTTCTTGAATTCACTTGCACATTTCATCCTATTACACCTTTTACAAAATAATTTGATTATTTCACACAAGGACTTTGTATTCTCAATAATTTTGACTGATATATTTACGTTGTCTAAAATTATACAAAGTTTTGTTCTCACTCAAGTTAATTACTTTTTGTTAGTCACTATTAGTACATGCAGCAAGTAAATATTAGTATCTTATAGTAACTATTAGTTAGTGACCTTCATTTACTTACTTTTTTCCTACTTAAATAAGTAAGTATGCCTAAAGCAGTATCTTTATTGACCACACTCAACAAGGTCCACATGGAATCTCAAACAACGTGTTAAAAACAAACACACACACTAACGAGATAGGTGAATTTAATGCACTGAAGGCTTAAGGAGACACGTCTCGGAGGGCCAGCAAAGCAGAAGAGGAAATACCACTAGCACTAGTAAAAGAGCAGCATCTAGAATTGAATAACATGGTAGAGGAAAGTCTTGCAAAAGTTGATAAAAATAGAATTGGAGGAAGCCTTTGTTATACTGTTAAACGAATTATCATGGCATAGACAACAATTAGACACTTTGTTTAACCAGCTACAGGATACAGAAGGAACTTCAAACACATTAATTATGTTACAGGATAAATGTCAGAGAAATTGGGAGAAGGTCTCAAACAACTTGAGGATGATATGAAAGCAAAGCAAATAGAAGAAGAAAAAGTTTTGTTTCGATCATTATCCAGTTTCAATTTTCTTGTTGCTTGCTGGAGTTGGGTATATTATTTACAAATTAGAATTGTCACCATAACAAACTGTATAGCTTGAAACCAAAATGGTAAGGTATTGCAAGAGGTGTGCAGACTTAAAGAAAACAGAAAATGTACATCATAGCAACAACAATTCTATCTCCCTGAAATGTTGAAGGTTTGCTTCACAGATCTATAACTATCATTTATCACGCATCGTTAAAAGAAGTTTTAACTGTTAGTAATAGCATGTTGTTCTTTATGTAATTCTTGTAATATTTCCACTTATGGTTTGTTTTCTCTCTGAGACACATAACCTTTGGCTATGAGTGGATTGAATTCATTTGTCTCATATGGTTCTTAGCTTGTTTGCCTTGCAATATGTTTCTGCAGAAATTGTTAGACTGCAACATAGGTCCACCATCTAAAATGTGTATTGAGGAGATTCAGGTACTACTTGCACCCATCGCTATATCTGATGTCACGAGATACTGTTTAATTGCACACCGTTACCTAATAAAAATAGAAACAAAAAGGTACTGAAATAAGAGCGAGAGTTAGATGTTTAATCTACTCTCGCTCTTTTTCTAGTACCTTTTTTCTGTAACCTTTCTCGCAGTAAGTGCAACGTTTAATGTCTTGCAAAAAGTCTGTAATGTATTGCATTTCCTATTGCACTCTACCCATGGATAAATTTAGTTCTATTGTTGTTTTAATTGTGTTTGACGTTGCTATGATACCAAGTGAAACAATTGTAATGTTGTCCAAATGTGTTTAGGTAATGTATATTGCCTTTTTGATAATCTTTGAGTAACACCATTTTTATACTTTTAGAAGCGAACTTTTAAGTGATTGCAAATTGCAACGACTCATCAACAGAGTTGTTGTTCATTCAGGACATCTTACTTTAGGTGACAAGGTCTATCAGAGACAAATTGTGAAGAAAGTACCAAAAGGTATATCATCATTGATGCACTAAAAGTGAATCTCTCGTAAGGAGCACATACCATTTAAAGTACAACTTAATAATTACTCATTACTTTTATGCAACTTTTGGGCTCTTCTTTACTCAGTTTATTTTCTAAATAGCAGTCTGATCGAAGATAAGGGGCATATATAATTTGGTAGAATTTTACTATTTTGTACTATTATTTTTTACAACTGTTCAAAGTTATTAAAATCTTCCAATCTATACATTGTCTTTTTCACTCTGATTATGGACATGGGATTTAATGTGATTGTAGAACGATGTATATAGTGTACCCTTGATCAACAAATACAAATATATCTTTCATAGTTTACGTTCTAAAAACAAAAATCAGTTGCGGCAGCTCTACGAGTATTGAGAATTTGCTATTTGGCACAGTTCTTATATGTTTTGTAATTTGTATTTCGTCTTTCCATTTATTTCCTCCTCTCCGCAAAAGTTACAAATACTATTATTATTTATCCATAATTTGTAAAATCATTTTTAACTGGATCATTCATTTTTATATACATTCGGTAATTTTCTTATGAGTGAAAATTTTGGTGAATCGATTCTGGATCGTAAAACCTGCCGTGGTCCAGAAGCGTATAATCCCATACTAACGAAGTCTACTATCATTTACTGTTTACATATAGGCCAGCAATATAACGCATGTATACGCGCATGTACGCATCCAAGCATGCACGGACAGACAGACGGCATTTCCTAGCCATACGGGCAATCACCTCCATGCTAGTTGTCTCCCCCAGGAAAAACTCCACAATCGTTGTGCCGCGAATGGGAATATTATTTATATACATGTATGTAGATAGTTCAATATCACGGATACCTCTCAACAATGGACATATTCCAGAATCGAGAACTAAATACTTCGTATATCGTTGTATAATAATATTCTCTTTTGTGCCATGTGATGTATTCTTGAGCATTCTGTTAACTCATTAACCCCTGGCGCCACGTTTACTCGTCATGATGTTGTACCCTACTTCCGAGCTCTGTAACGTGAACATCATTTAGGATACACTAAAGTGGATGGTATTTCAGGAAAGTAGACAGATGTAGCTCTACAATGATACCAAATAATGTCGACTTTCTACTCGCATTAAAAAATACAGCGAAAAAAATGCAGTTTTTGCGACCCGATTTTTTTTAGGTCAAAAATTGCCAGTTTCGGAACCGGAGTTTGTATCCGGATTTTAGACTTTTTGGCCATAGATCTAAAGCAGACCGGTCCGAACTGCACACAGACAGATGAACCTTTGCAAAAAGTAGGATAAGTTTGAGATTTGGAGTAAAAAGGGGCCAGGACACAAAAATCGGGGATCCAATACGAAAAAAAAAAAAAAATAAGTCCAACTTTTACCCTTCTGCACATGCGCGAGCGTAATAGCCAATCAAAAACAATGTTTCTGATACACCTATGCATCCGGCTAAACGAAAAACTTTCTTAAGCAGATGTGTTTTGCTGCATTTAGAAGTAACCCCAAAAATGCGTTTCCTACCACCATTTCAGGCGAAAATGAAAAGAATCTCCAGGGGTTAATGAGTTAATAAACAAAAAAGACAAGACAAAGAGACTACATAGTTGTCTAATATAGTTTTTTGCACTTACGTAAAAGGAATATATATGATATATGACTGACTGCAACCCCCCATATATATATATATATATATATATATATATATATATATATATATATATATATATATATATATATATATATATATATATATATATATATATCGGTTGGTTGAACGTTACTGCTACCCCCTCCCTTTTATTCCTCATCTGTGGACTCTTTTGGCCTTTCCCTTATCAGTACTGCTACATACGAAAGTAACAAAATATCAGATATATTGAATATTTAATAAATAGGACTAATTATCACAATACAGTCTGAATAAGATTGACGAAAAAGATTACTAAGTGAAATAGTATGAAGTGACATAACAACCAAGTGATATTTTTAGTCTCTCAT
This sequence comes from Margaritifera margaritifera, assembly GCA_029931535.1. NCBI lineage: Eukaryota > Metazoa > Mollusca > Bivalvia > Unionida > Margaritiferidae > Margaritifera > Margaritifera margaritifera. Next base: position 776,291 of record JAQPZY010000955.1, on the reverse strand, counting down.
TTGATGAACGAAGGATTCTGCCCTATAAACGTTCATATACCTGCAGCATAATACAAACAATAGATAACTTGTATGTTCATATGGAAAGTTAAAAAAAAATCTTAATAGGTCATAAAACATCACATTTATTATGCTTTTAAGCATGACTAATGACTGACTTGGGTGAACTTCGAAGCGCTATAAATTTATGACGTGCTAAAGACATAAAATTAATAACTGTTTCTAGACCACCAAGAATAAGACCACAAAATTAGTATTCCTTATAAAGTCACCATTATCGCAATTTTCATCATGAAAATATCACACCTAAAAATACACATGAAAACACACATAAGAATTAGATAACAGTGTTTCTAATAATGACTAATCCCCGACCAATATGGGCTTTGTAATGAGATTAAAATATTTCGATAAAAATAATTAAAACGTAACAAGTTTGTATTAGTGGACGTATAGAAATGTGTGACAATTAAATAATGGACTCCAGATTTAAGAAAATAACCAGCAGTGTTCCTTATTCTTTTCCTTAAACTCAGTTTAACATTGCCGTTAACACAGATATAGCACAAATATTTAAAGAGATACAAATCTACTACAACGAAACTAAAATGTTCACATACAAATCATTAAATGTATCTGATAAATATATTTTAAGATTTTACAGTGATGATTCAATGAACACACAGATCACTGTATGGCATGAAATTATGACAAACTCAGTTAAATTGGTCGTATGGATGGTGACAGATAGATGCGGAAATCCGTGTTGGCGTTTAACAGATAAATATCTACCAGAGAGAGAGAGAGAGAGAGAGAGAGAGAGAGAGAGAGAGAGAGATGCACAGGTTTCATGTCTACATTCTTAAAATATGAAAACTGCTGCCTGAATGTGCAGAACAATTATGCAGCCGACGGCCGACGACAACATAGATCTGGAACAATGGACATAATCTGTGACAACTTTAACATTGCATAAAATCATGACTGGAGATACATGAGATAAATTAATGGAGAAAAAAAAAAAAAAACACCACCAACAACAACAAAACAAACAAACAAATACCTGATTGATAATGATCATGAAGAGCATAAAACTGTATATCAGGATTTTGGAGAGAGTTCACCGGCTGATGTATTAAATGCTTACAAACGTCATTACATCTATGAAGCAGGTACTGTTGAATACTGGAGAAATGTGAAGACTGATGAAATTAACTCACTGGTAACAAGTGATGAGAAGGCAGAATGGACTTTTTTCATTCTGCATGATAGCACATGTCTGGCATGAAGGTATTTCAACGTTTAATTCGGACATCAGGTGATATGCGTTTAGGTGCTCAAGTTAAAAATAGAACATCTATTACACCGTCTGTTTGAACTGTTCATGATACATTATAAACATTATTTGAGAAATTATTATTAGGAGAACAAGGTTATGACCCTTTGATAAATCTTTAAGATAAGATTTCAACAATATATTGCAGATTCCAAAGTTAGACTAGACTATCCTGTCTGATATGGCGGTATATTTGTTTTGCTAAGTAATAGTGTTATGAAATATGTTAGAATTGCTGGATACAATAATAACCTTTAAAGATAAATAATGTGATAGCTTTAAACTTCTTTTGCACACCAATGTAAATTTTGACGTTGTAAAAAACATGATTTCATCAGTTGATACACAGAGTCTAATAATTCATCAAAAGATAGACAATGAAATTAAAGTAGAGAACGTGTTTAAGAACTATGTCTTCAAGAAGGACCAAAAAAGGTAACAGTATTGTAATTTTACAACCGCAGATATCACGAAACAAATAAAGAATCATTAATATTTGTGTTGATGGTTATAGGAGCTGGTTCAATTTAGGTTTTAAAATAGATTATGAATTTCTAACTCTATCTGTTGCCGTGTCCACGCCTTTGATAAGAAAATCCAAACAACAGACCAACTTGTGCTAGTAGAAGTAAATTACATGATCAGCTAACAAAGAAACAAACTCTCATGCTGTTTTTAAAAGTCAGCTTCTTACACTGACAATAATTCCAAGTAATTCTTCTGCTGCTTGTTTTGTCTGATTCAAACAAAACAATGGCAATATTTTCAAACCTTTTTCGATTATGTCAAAAATGATTCGCTGCGTAACAGATGGAGCTAGATTAGAAGCAGGTGGAACAGGAGTGTGTATGGGCAGGAGGAAGAGGAGGAGGAGCAGGTTGAGCAGGAGTTGGAAAAACAGCTTTTGAAAAACCAAATTTGCTATAGATAGCATTGTTGCAATCATACATATAGCTGTAATAATGGTAGCAGTTGTCACACCTATCTTTTTAATAATGGTCTTTCACCTAATGGCAAATTTTCGCTAATTTTTAAACTTATTTTTATGTATTAATTCTCAAGGTAAGCTCTAGAGCTATTAAATGTCCACCTACTTGTGCTCTTTAACTTTAAACACTTTCCAACGGTTTTTGCAATTTACCTTTTGGTTGCCACTGTTTCTTTGTTGATATCTTCTAATTTTTCTCATATGTCTGTCATTCGTTTCAACGTCTAATGCCATTGATTGTATTATCGATCCAGCAATTTCTACAGCATTTATATTTCTTCTTAATTATCTATTTTCTTGTTGAGTAAATAATCTTCGATCTTCATATTCTACATTTTGAATTATTTCGTGGTAACGCTCTTTCTTGCTGGTCAAATGTTTCATTTGTGTTTATCACTTGCATCTGTAATTTCTCAGGAACTCTTATTGGATGCCTGTTGGTTCCAAAGGTTATTATAAAGGTCTGTCTAGAGGTTTTGTGTATTCATTTATTTCCTTATTTCGTCCGGCCTAACGACTTAAGAAAGTTACTTCAAACTTTTTTGCGTAGCAATATGGTTAATTACTAACATATGTTTTAGTTTATCCTTTATAGAAATTAGTATGTTTTTCGCCTATTTTTTGTTAATACAATGTTTTCCCCATAATTCCTAAATGAGATTAAGTAATCGATATTGCGTTTCATCTATGCTTGAATAGTGTTTAACACATTCTTTGTATTCATCTACAAAAGTTGCAGATACAGGAGTTTGTTGGAGAGTTTCAAATCTCTAATTGGATCAATTATTATAAGTGAAGGGATCTTCAATTGTTGCATCAGTAATTTGTTCCTCGTGATCATCTTCATCGCAAACAGGATTTTCAAAGAGATAGAGAGAGAGAGAGGAATGATACATCTCATGTTCGACCAATAAAAACATTTTCTCCTCTGCTCTGGATTATATACATCAGGAAGCACATGAAGTAAAATGGTCTATATCTAAATCATCATCACATACACCTTCAGGTTAAGTAAAATTCAGTTTCAGTCACCTACGGCAAAAATCAATAGGTGGAACACCGAACATTTTCAATATCTTATCTGACTTTGTATTCTGTTTCAATGTTGTTAAATTTCTAAATCTTGAATTATAAATTATCCTAAAATTTTCATCATTGTGGTATCTTTGTTTCGTGTAATTTTTCTAGTATTCATTCCAGCGTTATCTATTTTCTTCTCTCCATTTCTGTTTCTGTACTTTACTGTATGCCTTATGACAAGGTTTGCAGTAAGAACTAGTACTATAAAATTCAGTTATGTCCCTTTCAATTGTACATACTGAAAACGTCTTATTATCCATCATTCACTTCTTACTGCTTTACTTCATTCGTTTTTACTACAGTTAGTATTACAACATGATTAATAAACAAAAATTAAACTAAAAAAATGAGTTTAAAAAGATGCTGATTAATTTATAATTAGCTTTAAAGCCATGTTTGCTTTAACTTCTATTTTTGAAAATTAAATGGAAGTTGATGAAGGTAAAATGTAGATGAAAATAAGTCTGAATCAAAAAGTGAAGAAGATGTCACCGAATTGTGTGCACCAAATTGTCACTGTATTGTATTTTAGTATAAATAGAGTATGGGTCCCATTGCCGCGTACAGCATTACCCATGGTGTATGTTTTAGTTCTGTTGAATGATTGTGACATAGTTTTACTCACCTGGGTAACCGACTTACTGCGGCACGTGCAAAGTTCGGCGGTAGGAGCTACTTACTTCATGTTTTTCCGTCAGTGGTTTGCGCCATGTACAAGTATACAGAGTGCTAATTTTTATATATAGTTACACTGCATTTTTGCTTCGTCATGAAGTTGTCTTCTTCACGATAGCTATCTTTCAGCTGTATATTATGTAATAATTGTAGACGTTCTTCTTTTCTTTCTACCATTTGTGTTTGATAGATAGATTAGTTTGTTAGGTTCTATGTTTCGGATTTTATCCCAGATTTCCATTAGGTCAGACACTTTTTGCATAACAAAATGCTATCAGATTTAAGATAGTCTGTTTCAGGTTACAGTCATATTTCTATCTGAATTGACCATTTTGGTTGTATTATGTATGTTGTATATAGTAAACGATGAGAAGCATTCTAACTTTATAATACCGTGTGGTTAGTCTTATTGTAGATAGATTCACGTATGGACATCATGTAATTCCATGCAGTCGTTCTTAATGGAGAACAGTTTTAATATTTAACCATATCTTTTCTTGTGTACACATACATAACATGTATAGTGGTGTTTGTACTAAAGCACGCTAGAGTTTATGGCTCATGTATTACACTGTTCAGCTGTGCATTTTTAGCTGAATCTGGTAATGTGTGTTGATGGATTCACTGGTGTTGTCCCGGTCAAGGGTTGCTGCTTCAACTCGTGTCTACACAGAAGCAAGGTTTCTGGCAGGTCCTTCGGCAGACGGGAAAGGAATATCGCTTATGGGTTCATTCCTTGTGTACGCCCTATTAGAGTGAAATAGGGCGACTTCATATCCGGTAGTGTACGGTGTATTGCCATAAATTCATGTTCGTTATATGACTGACATGGTGTCACAACTTCATATCCATTGGTGAATGGTATATTTTCATACATTCATATATTCATATATTTTGTGAACATTATAATTTCAAATGTGAATATCATTGCATCATAATTTCATGACGTCAATACAGACTCACAATTTCATTGATGAACAGAACAGTTTCATATACGTCTAAGTAAACGGCATCGTCGCAAGCCACGGGCCATAATCCGCTACACTCTTTTATCACCCGTGGCCGCCTTTGCAGAGATTTCCTTGTTTCTCATGAGTTTGCATAAACCTTAACCAAACACTGCGAACGCGAGTAAATTTTTTCTCGACATCGTGACCCAACATGACATTTCACACTGTTTGAATGAGCCAATCAAAGTTTCTCTTCTAAGCACAGTCACTTATCGATCCATAAAACATGCACTTTCATTGATGTGTAGGAGACTGTTACATTGTATTGTTGATGACGTATTTTTGTTTATGTGTACTCATGAAAAACGAGGAAATCTCAGCCAAGGCAGCCATGGATGATAAAGGAGTGTAGCAGATTATCGCCCGTGGCTTGCAAAGATGAGCAAACAGAACAAATTCATATGTTATATTGACAAAATATTATTATCTATGCCTATTATGTGCAAAAGCTAATGTGTGTAGATAACTGTGCGACGTGTCGAAATATTTAACAATGCTTCATTTGGAATTCAGCATATCATTGAAATAGCAACATTTGTTGCCTGTGTAGAGTAACTGTAGAGAGTACTTGTATAATTTAAATTGAGTACTAGATCGGAATGTGATTGCTTAGTTAGATGGTGTCAGAATTGCATATGTTAGCGTAGGTCCGAATTCATTTACCATACAAATATACATTATAAATAAATATGTCATTTCATAACTGGTCTTTATCTCTTCATACATCAAAATCCTTGTAACAAAAGTAATTTTACAAAAGCATACATATCCAGATAGAGTTTAAATTGGAAGGCAACTTGTATTAAAATCAAAAAAATTTAAAAAGCAAAAAGCAGAAAGACAAGATGGAACAAGAATTGTCAACACCAAATGAAGATGTAAAAAGTTAGTTCAGAAGTTAGTTTAAACAAGTGGGCGTATTACTGGATGGATTATGATATTGTTTTTCATGTCTTGTTTTAGTTCTACATATAATACAGTTGGTTGCATTTCAAACCAGCTATACCCGAGAAAACTCACCAAGAACTTCTTGCTAGATTACTTATTGTACCAGCAACAAAATCAAGTTCCAGAAATGTTGTAAAATTGTGCGGAAATAAATGGAAAATGATGCAAACAACATAATCAGCACTATTTACCACATGGCGGATGACTCAGCTCTTACAGTCGCACACAGATTGCATTTGAAATCGTGCTTTTGTCGATCGGTTAATGGAGTAAATTTAAATTTAAAGAAGCATTACCATGATTATTCCAATTTCTTTTAGCCATTTTACATATGGCTTCTGGATAGCACAAGGGATACTTAGAAACAAAATAATTAAGTAAAGTAAAAAAAAAAAAAAGTAAAAAAAATATACCAATCTTAGCTGCTTAATGGGAGACAAAATAACTATATTTACGACAGACAATGGTATTAATTTCAGGTTGTAAAAAATCAACAAAATTAAGAATTATTTGGATAAAGAGATCGAACGTTACAGCGGTGTTAGAAAGAAATACCAAACAACATATAAGGTTTTAAAAGGGTAGAAGTTAGCACGGTTACCATTTCAGTTGGGATCGGTGTACCAACTGCTGATTTAGGAGTCGCAGATATATCAATAGGAATTATTATCCCTCCTGATTTTAGTGGGTTTGGTGCGAGTGTATTTGAGTTTGCTGTAATAGATTTCAAGTAAATGTTGATAGACAATACAATTAAAAACACAATTAGATAGTGACTTCTGTGATTAATAGGATAAACAGTATCGATGATATGGCGAGTAAGCGAAAAAGCGACAACGAAGTTAGCCTTGAAGAATTTACGTTGAATATAAAGGGCTATAACGGATACAATGATATAAAGAATGCAATTGGGGAGAAGATAAACAACATAAATAATCAAGACACCGAAGAGCTGAAAAAGAATTGTTTTAGAGTAGAGAAAACACTGAAGGAGAAGCTAAACACAAGTAGAGGTCTATCATAAGAACGGAGGTAACAAAGTAAGTACAAAGCATGGAAAATCTATTACTCTTAGATGGTTTAATATACTCTAAATAAATGGAAGTTATATTGCGATAGAAGGACAATCTGAGAAAGAAATATATGTTACCAATCAGATTGATAACAGACATGATACACTATCCATTTCATTACACAGAATATATTTTGCTGTTGGCTATTATAATATTTCCCATGAACTGAGAAACAGTATATTCTATTATGTAAAAGACAACACTGAAACAAAGACTGATCCAATTCCTGAAGATTTATATTACCTTGAAATGTACATGAACAATATTCAAAAGGGAATGATTGCTAATTATGACAACGAAGAAACTATTGACATCGAGTACTTGAAGTTGAATTCAAAAGTTATAGTCACTACAGCTAATAACTACACAGTGTATATAACCAACCAAAAGTCTAAATTGTTAGCATTCAATAGTCAGAGAACTGTACAAATCAGATAAATCACATCAGAATTACTCTAATGGTTACTACTTATATTTGCTAGACTCTGTACCTAAAAAAAATGTTTTTCACGGCGACTTTGTTTCATGCAAGGTTAATGGTCGTTACAAGGAATTGTTCCAATCATTCCATAAACTGATTAAATATCAGTATTAAAAATGAAGATGCAAAAGTGATAGACGTTCACGGTATGTCCGTAACATATATTTTCACTTTAGCGTGACCACAATAGGAGATCTTATGGAAATGAATGTGAAATCAGCGATAAGTGGAAGAAAAAGTAAATAAAAAAAAACATACGCCATATCACTCTGATATATTGCCAGCAAAATTAAATTATATTGCTAATTAGAAATTTACCAATAAAGATATTCGTTTTCAGATACACAAGATTTTGGGATGATATTATTTTGAAGGATATAACGAGATAGAGAAAAATCAGTCAACAAAATATCTTCTATTGAACAGAGTAGTAGCGAATCACTAAAATGCAGGGTTTTCAAAAATGGATTGACGACGAAAGGAAAAAGATTTTGGATGCACAGCACTTGTCGAAACAGAGTTTTAAAAATCTGCCTCATGTAATACAAAGATTATAGAATGTAAGAGAAAGATTAGGAGAAACACCAAACATTCAACAATATTTATTGTCAATTGAACAATGTATAAACTCAGAAACGGATGCATCATAGAGTGACATGGAACAATAAAGAAATCTCTGGAAGACACTTTGCTATCCAAAATGGAACAGCTATAAAATGACTAAAACAGTGAAGATAAAGCAACTAACAAGAGATTAAAAATCTAATGAATGATTTTAGCATCTGACACAATGGATAGACCGAGCGGGGACTGGATCAGGAAAAGAGACGAAGACCCGTTATAGAAAATAACCGATTTAATTACAAAATTTAAAACAGATAAATATGGACCTACTCTATCATGAGCAATTTCTGTTACCTAGCTCCACAATGAGATTAAGACGCATCAAATTTTGATCTGAAGCACCATTCAGACTAGCCAAAACATTTTCTGCTAATGGCCTTCACTTGCTTTAGATATTGTTACACAAATGATACGCAGGAATTTTAAATGAATTTTTGAGAAGTATTCCACCTGTGATTGCTGAATTTATCTGCTCTTAGAACAGAATGGCTACACGTTGCATATTCAATGCAATCATCTTATACACACAACAGGTGTAAGATTATACTGTTCACATAACATATATGGAATTATTCTGTTCTTACAACAGGTATGAAATTATCCTGTTCACATAACAGACATGAAAATGACCCATTGCACTTTATTATGATGGAAAAACAAGGAATGAACCAAAATACGATATTCCTTCCCATCTGTCGAAGAACCTCGACAGTGTCTGACTTCCACGAAAACCAAGGCAGGAGTGTGTCATCATGACGTTGACCCATTAGACCCACACAACACTGGACTGAGTCTAACACGGCTTTTAAACAGCCAACATACAACTACTGGTTACACAACCATCATGTATGGACCAAGCATTCCGGGATCAGTTGAAATACCACTGAACCGTATGATACACGGACTACAATCTTTTAGCGCATTATGGTATAAACACTACTATACATATTGTGCGTGCGTGGACAAGAAAAGACCTAGTTTAAACGTTGAAAACTGTTCTAAGTTAAGAACGACTGCATAGGATTACATGATAACAAAGTTTGTGAATCTATCTACAACAAGTATAAATAATAAACTTTATTTTTTTCTAGGCCGTGAATTAATGGATTTTCCAAGAGGATAATTTTGATAATACATTGGAATGAAATACAAAATATATTTTTTCACTGCCACATTGATAACATTATGGCCAAGAAAGTTTGAGCTATTCTTTGCCGCTTGCGTTGTCTAGTGGTTAGTATGGCCGCCTCACATGCAGACGAACCGAGTTTCAAACTCAACTATGTGCATATACTTTTTTCTTCACTATTATATCTTTGTTATACCTTGAACTGGGAAGGAAAAATATGTTATTACTGATATTTTCTGTGTGAATATACACAAAACACAACAGAACATAAACGGTTAACTGCTGACATTATCGTGCTAGATACAGTAAGAAATCTGCTACATCAATCTGTTATGCATATTGCTAGCCAATACGTTTGAGCAAAACAATTAAAAGAAAATTTGCTTGCTCCGAGTGAATAACGGATACATTTCATCTCGTGGGTGAAAAACTTAAGTATTTTCACCCACTTGATGAAATATATCCGTTATTCACTCGTTTTAAGCAAATATCCGCTGAATACAAGATTACTGGAAGCTATAACATTTCCCGTCATTTGCTTTATACAATATTCATAATTCATACAAGCTTGTAAATTCAGATGAAAATACGAACGTAAACTTAAAACGGACACTATTAAATCTGACAATTTGTGCTATTTGAAATTTGACTAATATAATCGAAATTTTGGAACATTCCAAGTCATCTAACAAAGGAAACTACTTCTTTAGTAAAAAAAAAAAAAAAAAAAACATTGTGCAGTTAATACTTATAGATATATATATATCAATCACCATTATTTTGGCTTTGCCCCCCACCCCCCCGGGAAAAATTGCTGCGGACGCCCACGATGATTTGAATGTGATTTCATGATGCTGCCCCCCTCCCCTTCCACGATCCTCCCCTGTTACTAAGATTTTAGACCATGTTCCGGCGAAGCAGGCGAGACAGAGCGTTACAAAAGTTTTGTAGGTTCATTCTTAGCACAGATCTTCACATTTTTATGAATTATAAGCGTGAAAGAACAGACATTTTTAAATTTTGATCGATTTCGTGGGTGGGAAACACAGTAACAACTCATTCATGCAATTTCATTAGCTTTCATTTCTTCGTACTTTTTAAAGTACCAAAATTATTCTTGTCATTTTTTAAGGCACCAACATTATTATTGTCACCATATAGGCTTTCCAAATGTTAATCCCGCGCTATTTTAGAAGAAAGCATCATTCGTTTTGGTGATCATGACTAGCTTCAGCCACACATGCATTCGGGGTGCTGAATGAATATGTCTTTACAAAGGGTTGAATCCATATGAGACCCCATTAGGAACGTATGCGAAGCTGGCCGAACACTTTGAAACACCTCACTCCTGCATGAACAAATTGATGCAGTCGTCCACAATAGAAGCGCGAAAGATGAACAAAGATCAAATTCACCAGGATTGAGATTGTTCGGGTTTAATGTTACGAACCCAATCACTGAGTGGAAACCGTATACGACAGAAAGACTTGGCTTTGAAATACGGAACCCAATCACTGAGTGGAAACCGTATATGACAGAAAGACTTGGCTTTGAAATATGGAAGGTTTGTGTGAAAATTACGATATTTAAAAGAACGGAACAGTGCTTATCCAAATTTGTAGCAATATTGTCCTTTTATTTGAGTCGGATGTAGATAGGGGTTCAACCTGCGAAAGGCCTGCTCAGAATTTACATGCAGGCAGTTGTGCGGAATATTTCGGAGCAAGTTATATTGGGTACGTATTATTCGGGAAATATGGTTTTGTATAAAACACATGTATTTTCATAGTTAACACTAGGAGCTGTCAAGGATCCTTAAGAGGGGGGGTGAGATCATCTCCAGGGGGCGGCAGCTGCCTGGTCGGGGACCTGAGGTGAAGCCGCAGGGGCTCGTATCTTGCTGACAATTTACCTATAAATCATACATGTACTATATAATACTACTAGTTTTATATATTACATGTATGATTTATAGGTCAATTGTAATCAACGATGCGAGACCCTGTGTGGGATCAGGGGAGGGATCACATGGTCAGTCTATTTTTTTAGGAATCTCATTGCACAAACGTGGAAGTTTACTGGAGAGAGTAAAGAAACCATCTAATCATTTGGTTAAAAATACACTACATACATTTTTCTGTACAATATGTGTGTCGCAGGCTCTGTACATGAGACTTGACAGGACTAAGTACAGTTTTGACTGTGGAAGAAATACATTATATTAGCTATAATAGTCTAGGTTTGAGAGATGTGATGATAGCCTCTTCTCTTATTGAATGGCAAGTGTGTGGATGCCAAATTAAGGGGCGCCCAGTACCCCCCCCCCCCTTTCCCCAGTGAGCAAAACCGAAATGTTTCCTAGAGTAAGTTTTCTTTACAGTAATATGGTTAAAATTATGACAAGTGGAAACACATAAAATGCAAGAGCTTTAGGGGGCATTGTCCCCTGGGCTGTCTTAGGGGGTTCCTTCCCACAGACCTCTCCACCCACCCACCTACATCCATAGAGAAATGTACATTAGCATGACATGGCTGGCTTGCTGGTTGCATGGATAAAATGGGATTAGTTTATTGATTGATTGATTGATAAATAGATGTATGCATTGATGATTGTTTGTTTTAAGTAAGGAGGAGAGAAGAAAGAAAGAGATACTGCTCTACAAGGGAAGTAGCTCTGTTTGTATTAAACTTTAGTTTAAGAGGAAGAGGCTTTAAAGGATTTACCTCCCTTATATTAAAATACATCGAAATTTGAATAGAAGTTCCAGCGTTTTCTTTCTTGGCTGTTTTCTTTCTTGGTTCATTGCTTTATCATGAACTTAGAGATTTGTAGTTCATTAGTAACTGCTCAAATCAAGATGCATTGTATAACTTGGTTTCATTAGTCGAAAATAAAAATAACAGCATATTTTATGGACTAGTCCCAGACTGTGGGTTGTGCTCTAGTCCCTAGTCATGAAAATATTAATTTTCACAACTAATTCAAACCACACACACACATATATATATATCATAGGTACGCCAACACAATCACTGTTCTATAATGCCGATTAAAAGTTACAAGTTCCCAAAATGTAATGGTCAAAATTGCATTAAGAATGAGGAAGATAAACCATTCCATATAAACGTAAACATGTAGTCCTGTAATATAAAAGTAAATATGTTACATGTTTTAAAGGTATGAAAAACAAGAGAAAAAGAATAAAAAAATTTATATATAAAATCCTTAAAATATACCGTATAAAATTTGTATATCGCATATACCGCATTCCTTTACAAAGTCACAAATTTTCTCTGACATACGACTAGAAAAACTTTTCAACTGAGTTCACATCACCTCAAAGTGGTAAACGGATAACCCTCTTTGTCAGCCAACCCAGAATTTAAGCTCTCAGTGCTATATATTCTTTGCCTAAAATATAGCCACACACTTCCTCTTTGGCACTAAAAAGTCTCAGGAGATGATTTTTGTTGATGCTATAGGACAACACTAAAACAAGAAAATTTTAGTATCTCCCAAAAAACTAAGGCCATTCATGGAGTTTGTCCATCAGGGTCCATACAGATTTTCAGTCACAAAATTCAAGGAGTTTTGAAGGATTTTTTTTTTCATTTTTAAGGTCTATGATGAAAACAGGAATAACTTCTCAAACATAAATCATACCCACAAAATGTAAAAACAGAAACGTCTTGTTGAGTAATATACAATGTATTATATTACCAGTTATTGATATTGGTGAGTACTATTAATGAAAGCTTCTACAAAGTCTGTCTGCTGGAATAATAACTATGGTATTTGTAGTAGATTCAAAATTTCCCTCCTTGAATCAGAATGCATAAATATAACTTTGGATTGTTGGAAACAACACACAAATATTATACAAAACACTGATGATAAATTTGAGCAACTTCAATATTACTGTCAAATATTATCTTGTAGCTGTTTTTCTGTCTGGCCAATTTCACTGTCCATTACATGCACAAGTGTTTCCTTCTCCTTTGCCTTTTCTCCAACAGCATTTGATGGTGAAATCAATTAAATTTGCCTCTTCTGCCCTGTGTTATAAGCCAAATGATCTGCTGAAGCATATAATTCTTTTATATCTTCATTAAGCCTCCCCTTTTTTATTTTAAGTCAGCAAGTTTATCTTCAGCTGATTTGCATTTTTCTCCTCTTTTACCCTTCTCTATCTCCTTTTTCCTTTCATCCAGGTACTGGGTATATTTTATTCTAGCAAGAGCGCATGATGAATGTAGCTCCTTTGTGATTGGCAGTAATTCCACCTACACTTCGCACATATTCAACAATCAGCCTCTGGGCTATTAAAGACTGCTTGCCAAGTTTTTTCAACAGTTACTTATTTATTTAGGGAAAAACTCCGTTCAACTGGGAAAGAAGCAGTATTTGTTGTACAACAACCCATAGCTTGGTATACTTTCGATCACTAGCCAGATATGAATGAATGAGGCGGTCAAGTAAATCGTTGGAGGGATCAAACATCTTAAATTGTGAAGCATCTTCACAAAGAATGGTGTCAAGAAGTGTCCTATATTGGTCAATGATGGCATCAAATGATGACTGCAGCACCCTGCCTGTCTATTCTAAGATGTTAAGTGTGGTGGTGAGCTTCTTAATGTGAATATTTTAAATAAGACTTTTCCAGAAACTTTTTCACTAGTGCAAGAAGGAAGCTTTTGCATTCTTGTCGAAAGTTAAGTTTCATGCGGTCTGACTGACACATTGATTTTTTGGCCTTTGGGGTCAGCTGAGTTGCATTGTCTTATAAGTCTGATGCCATAAATCCCACATTAACTTTAGACAATTCTAGATGATTTTCTTTGTTTTCGACATCAAGTTTGGTAACTTTTAAAAGGGTGAATGTCCCTTGCACTATTTCTGACTTCATAAACATTTCCAGTAGTTTTTTTAACCAAGAGTCCCAAATCAGTACCAATGAATGGTATCACTGGACGCTCTGTTTGATATTTGACCAGAAATGGCTGTATCTCTCGTGCTATCATGAGGAAAAAGTAAAGTTTGGCCAAAATAAGAGGATCCTGAATTGCCTGTTGCACAGTTTGATAGGACTTGTTGGCGGGCTCAGTAATTCTCTTTGATTCTGCCGCTATCCAATATGCAATGATATGTGGCATCAGCTGTATGGCCCTTTCAGTAGGTTCCACATTTTTTAGCCACCTGTACTTGCAAAATTTCAGTGGGAGTAAAGAGCTCTGTGTGATTTCCAATCAATCATGAAACAAGGTGTACAAACTACTTAAAAAGTTTCTACATCCCATTCAGCGGCAATGCATCCTCCTCTAAAAGCATTGTGAAGAACATGTATTCCACAGCTTTCAGTCTGGAGCAAGCTTTTCTGTGAATTTAGCTCAAGATCTTTTTGCAGCTTATAAAATACTTTCCAATTAACATTTGGTCCATCCATCAAAACCTGCAGTAGACTTTTGCAACATAATTGTAAAAAGATGGATTCCAAAGATTCATGGATATTTTCTTCAGTAGCATGACCAAGAAACTCAGAGTCATAATAAAAGGTTTTTACCTAATCAATGTTCCATATCCTCACATAAACATCCATTTGCTTTTCTTGCAACTCATGGTTTAAAGTTTCATCAAAGAGTATGATATACGAAGTTTGCTCTTTCACTTTCTTGTCCAAAAGTGAACAAATATAAGGAGCAATTCCAAAGGTCTACAAATATGCTGTATTTCTATCCAAACAGCTGTAGGCTTTAGCAATATTGCTATCTGGAAACATTAAAGAAAACAATTTTGATGTGTCCTGGCATGAAGTGTAGCTATTGTGACTATTTATTACTTTGAATGTCCACAGTATTTCGGCTTTCAAAACTGCATCTCCAGTGCACATAACTGAAGTTGATGCTTGAAAACTAGAACCTGTAGCTGTGCTCTCCTGGGACAGGGTTCGTTGATCACAGCCTTGTTTAGTCACAGAAGTGGAGCAAGTAGTGCAGGTAGTGTTACTCACACAAGGTATCAACAAACAATCACAAGATGAAGCCAAAAAGTTTATAACCGGCACAGTTGCTTTACATTTGTTGACAAGATCAACATGCTTTCTCCGTTTTGCGTGACTTGTCAAAGTTGACTCACCCATTGATGATATATCTATTGATTTTTTGCAAATGGTGCAAAATGCTTTGTTCTTGGAAGTCCCATCTCATCGAAACCAAGATCGATAATTATTGTTTGTTACCCATGCATCATTGAAACTACACTTTCCAGGCATGATACAATTATCAATTATTATTCATAAAATCTCAATAAGAAATGTTCACAAACTTACAAACTGCAGCTGTGCAATGGTACACAATGAAAAACTGTTCCGTATAAAAATATTCCTTGCTTTTTAAAGTCCCATCTCGACGAAGCACAGTTAGCTATGCAACACTGAAAATACACTTTACTAGTGACTCAATACACAATCAATAATTAATTGATCGCAATCTTCAAATGAGACTGAGCAATGGTAAATAAATTTAAAAAATAATCAATCTTATTGTTATGCAGAAACATGGTCTGGAGGAAGTTAAATACAAAGGGAGTTTTTCCCTTTCAGCTTCGTTTTCAGTAATTACTATACGTTCACAAACCGAAAAGTGCAATGAAAATGACAAACGAAAAATTTTGCTTATATTTTTATTTGGAACAAACACAATTATTTGTTTAATGTCAAAATTCAAGGATTTTTCAAGGACCTATTTGTTTTTTCTCAAACTTCAAGGCATTTTCAAGCACTTTCAAGGACCGTATGGACCCTGTCTATATAGTGAGACCCGTTGCGAGCTCTAGGATGAAGAATAGATCCTGTGAACCCTCCTGCATGTTGTAAGAGGAGACAGGAGCCGTGGTGGGCAAGTGGTTAGCGTGCCAGACTTGTGACCGAAAGGGTGCGGGTTCAGATCCTGCTATTGGATTAGTCCAGATCGGCTAGCATGGCCTCCGTGGGCTATGTACTTAAATTTGCTTGCCTCAGAATTAAATAATCTACTTGTGTCGTTAAGCACCAAACCAAACCAAACCATGTAGTCAGCACTTTTACACCATGAAGAGAAAGTTATGCCCGAAAGTTACATCAAAATTGAAAGGTGTCCTTGATCACCTTCGTAATTTTATAAAGAAGTATTTAGGACGATTTTAAATATTTCTGTCTTAATCAAGCATAGCTAGATCTTGCTTACAAACAAAATACAATTTACGGTCAGTAATTATAACATTTTGTTGTAATATGGTTCTGCATCATGGGTCGGGTATCTTCAAATAAGACTTTTCTTAATAAGCCCACATTTCGATCATTAAGCTGATTCAATACCACCTTATTGTAAAACAAAATTAAAATACATATGTATTTTGGCTTTTTGACTTTCAATGAACACAGCAGAAACTGTACATTTTAATTAATTCTAGCTGCATGTATGTATGTATGTATAAGGTTTAATGGCACATCATCACAATCCTGGTTATATACTGCCATATAAGTTTAGTTATCCCCCCCAAAAAGACATGAAAATGATAATGGCAAAAACGGACAAAATCCTTAAAATACAGAGTTGGGTTTTCTATATAATCATCACTATTTAAAAAATTCCAAGACCTTCTCATCTGGAACATCATCGCAGGTCACATCCAAGGGAAAAATGTTGCCTCCATTAGTCGCCTCCTACAACATGCAGGCTGGGGGGGGGGGGGGGGGGGGGGGGCAAAAGTAACTAGATGACATTCTGGTAATTACAGATAGGTTGCTGACCTGTAACATCAATGACCACTATGTTTTGAATATACGACCACTATGGTGAGAATACATTTGTGCATGTCCTGTCATGTACATTTATAGGGGTTATTTCAAAAGAACTTTGTAATGTTTTTGAAAATGTAAATTTTGAGCAAGATTTAGAAAAGTACCAAAACAAATACACGGTGTACTGACCATAGCATTCAAATAAATTATAATATTAGCATAACTATTTAAAATCAGTATCACAAAATAGATAATCTGTAATTACTTTCTTTTCTCTATGTCGGTCTGTCAGTCTGGCTAACTTTTTAATTTAACTATTAAAAAACCCAGAACCAAGATAATATGGTTATTTATTAATATATATATATATATATATATATATATATATATATATATATATATATATATATATATATATATATATATATATATATATATATATATATATATATATATATATATATATATATATATATATATATATATATATATATATATATATATATATATAAATGGCTTCGGTACTTTTCTCCTAAAACACGTATCTTTCACAATGTAAAGAAACCATTTTGTATAATGCATACTTTTTACATCACCTGACAATGAAGCTTATAGTTATTTGATGGCTAGTTCATCTTTGCTGACAGCACATGCCAGTCACTTTGATTTTTGCCAGGGTCCATCAGACACCAGAAAACGCTTATCTGTTCTGTTTTTTCATATTAACCATTGAAATCCTGCCAATTTCAGCTTTCTCGTCTGTAGGCTACTGTGAAACTTGACACTTGACTGATCGTCCAGACCGGAAATTAAAAGCCATTTTTTGCAAGTATGGCATATTTCAGGATACTTTTTGGTGTCCTAAAGAGGTACTAGAGAGAGCAAACATAAAGAATTAAATGATAGATAATGAAGACAAATTTGTAGTAAGGAACTGACCATTGAATGTCCGGGGTGGGCTTGGGGCATGGGATTTTTACTGTTTCTTAATTTCCGGCCCCCAAATAGCTTAAAAATAAATACTGTTCCTCTGACTTGTAGAAAAAAAAGAACTATATCTATCTATCATATTAGCTGAAGAAATATTAACTTGAGATAAAATAAAAATAAAAATATCCTGGTTGGAAAGAAAATTCCAGTCCAGAAAGTAATGGTTTGTCCCTAAAAACTTTATACAATGGTACGAGAAACTTTGCCATGAAAAAACTGCAAAAAAATTATTGTAACCATAATAGGTAAACCTTCACACACCCCCACCCCCCATCTAAGCCTCAGTTTCACTTGCAAAAAGAGCTCCCAACAGTGCACCCCACATTGCCCGTTGCACAGGGGCAATCGCACCCCCCTTTTGACGCTACTGGCCAACACTCCCCCACTCCATCTAAGCTACCGTTACACTAAGATAAGGTCAAATACAATGAAAATTTTAGCTGCAAAACAAGAAGAAAGCTCCCAACGGTGCCCCCTTTTGCCCTTTGCACCCCCCCCCTTTTGCCGCTACTGGCCAACCCTCCCCCCACCCCATCTAAGCTACCGTTACACTAAGATAAGGTCAAATACAATGAAAATTTTAGCTGCAAAAAAAAGAAGAAAGATCCTAACGGCGCCCCCCTTTGCCTGGTGCCTGGGGCAATTGACCCCCCCCCCCATGCGCCGCTACTGGTCTGAGGGCTTCTTTGACAAGTTTACGCTTGAGCATGTGCAGAAATAAAACAATCCTATATATGTGTGTCTACTTTGTGATGTCAGCTGTACACAAACATCATAGTGCTGAGGTCCCATTGGATTCAGCATTTGTCTTTTTAATGAAACTCTGGTTTGTACCATATTTGTTAACTATGTCTATATAGTGTAACTGATCATGTTGTCTCTTGACTCAATCGATCCGAACCTGGGGTATCATCATTGGCTGGCTGGCAGCATCATTGCCATTTTGGTCATACAAGTCATTCTAAAAAAGCAAGTGAACAGCCATCAGATTTTTGCATGTATTTAAAAATTACATTATGTAATTAACAAGACTCTACAGTTCTTTACATACATAATTATCAGTGTCCATGTTAAAGAAACTGGCAGCTAGCAAAGTCCACTTATTATTTTTTTCTGCAAGCTATTTTCTCTAAAAAAAATGTCTCACAATTGTTTTATTCCACCCTTTTTCTCCACACCACTTTGCTACACATCCAAAATCTTAGCAAAAACACTCTTTGGAATGCGTCTGTAGCTCCACTGAAACATCCATACAAAAAATTATGTGTTTTTTTAATCATAAAAAAAGAGAAAATTTCATTAACGAGGGAAAAATACCATTATTATATACTAATTCTTAAGTACTTCATTTTATTAAAAAACTTACTAAATGGGACTTTGTAAACCTAGCATGCATTTTAAAGAACATGTTTCAACAGCATTAATATATTTTTATCTATGAGTCAGAAAAACATTTTGTACAGTATCACTAAAATTGGTTAAAAAAAATTATGCTAAAGAACTTACTGGTTGAATTACAATGACTTGTTTTACGTCTCTGTACTTGTAATGCATGTTTCGAGAATGCCTAACCTGGATGATGAGCACAACAAGGATGATTATGATAATGAAAAGACCAACACAGGCGACTGCACTAATTATCAGTATGTATTTTTGAATTTGCATCCCCTCTTTCATGTGATGCTGCCCTATAGCTCCAACAACTGGTTCCAAGGTAGAGGTAGACTCAATTTCTCCATCTGAAAGATCAGTTTATTTGTCAACAGTCAACAAACAGTAGGCATTTTTATTTATAGTAATTTTTCAATTAAAAATACTGCATGTACTAATCACACCTAATATAGATATAAGTGTTCAATGTTACATGATGATAAACACAAAAAACTATTCCTACATCATTCAAACAAAGTAAACTGTAAATTAAAACATATACAAGAGCTTCTATTTTGTCAGTGGTCAGCTAAAAGGTCAAACAATGATCTGCTATTACTTCTATAATAATTTCAGTATAATTATAGTTTAAATTATAATTGCTATACTTTAATTGAACAAAGAAAAGTTTTTAAATTTCTTCTGAGGAACCATCAATGGCAAAGACAAAACCATAGGTTTACCCTACTGTTGAAGGATACTACGTGGAATGAACTCTGAGAAAAGCATTATCTATGCATGTTCAAAAGCCACCTCTGTAAAAGAATGAAAGTGACCTCTTAACTCTTAAAGTGCTATATAGTTTTGTAATTCAAGATCCCTAAGTGTTGAAATGTTTGAGAAAAGAAATGAAAAAAATTGAACTCTGCTTTTAAACTGCCTGTATTGTAATTATTGTACATAGATATACAAGCCCTATATGAAAAATGATTGTTGAAGTCTGAACATTATTATAAGCATCAAGTCACATACGTAACTTTATCATATTTGCACTTACAGGTGCAAATACAGGTAAAATTACAAATTACCTTTGTATTTCATCTATATTTTTTCCCCTTTTTAAACCAGAAAGTTCAAATATGTCAACAACAAAAAAACGCTTATCTTTAGTGGCTCAACCATATAAATGCCTATTACAACTTTATATCCAAATTGTGAAAATTTCACAGGTGTAGAATAGGCAACAGTTAATAAATATGCAGTCCAGGAACACCACAGTTTTTTTTCCAGACCTTAAAGTCTGTAATAAATGTTCACAACACTTTTCAATTTTTCTTGTCATCCTTTCTAGTATATGTCTGTCATCTCACATCCACCTATGAGCTTAGACAGTCATCTATTGAACTCATTACCTGTTTAGTCACTTGCTTAGAATATTAAGAAATATATCCCAACTCAATTTTTATATTGTTTTGCTCAGGTATGGGGTTCATATCACATATTCAGCTGCCCAGTAAAGTCA
The DNA here is from genome assembly GCA_029931535.1 of Margaritifera margaritifera. Lineage (NCBI taxonomy): Eukaryota > Metazoa > Mollusca > Bivalvia > Unionida > Margaritiferidae > Margaritifera > Margaritifera margaritifera. Next base: position 755,286 of record JAQPZY010000955.1, on the reverse strand, counting down.
ATATCAAATTTATGCACCATACCCATGGCCAAAACCAATGCAAAAAAAATTTCAATTTGTCAGGTATGACAGGCCTCCATTTTCTCATGCGGTTGTTGTCAATCAAGTCTGCCCCATTTACTCTCTGATCTGCATAACAATTTGTTTGATCTATGATCAAATGCAAGAAATCCTCATCAACGAATAGCCCTAAATAGTCTATAAAACTCTGTATTCTCCAGTTCTATAATTACATTTTTAAATACTTGTAAATAGGGGGTTGATGGGCGCACCATCTATTGTTGTTCAGCCAGTATGTACATCAGACTTGTATTCAAATACCATTTTCAGGCTCAAAATTTCCGGTAACACTTTCCCAGCTCAATAATCTCATCTACTTCATAACTTTAAAAATCATTGTCATCATCACTATTATAAGCCAGTATTTGCCAAATGAAATCATTATCTAAAGATGAATTCAGTTGGAAATCATTTAGAGTTTTCCAGGTAGTACATGTTTTAACCAGCTTTTGTACAATTTATTTGATAAATGCATGGTAAAACTAAGGAAGAATGCTTGTTCCAGGGCCCAATGTACCAATCAAATTTAGTTTTACAATAATCCAAGTCAGCTTAAGTACCCAGATGTGTAAACAGTTGTTTATCTGAGAAATGACATATGCCATGACAAAATCTAAGGGACCTCTACCGAAGGCACGACTTGTGTCACGACAAGCTCTTTAAGGGTTAAGTCAAGTGACTGCTTCACAAAGGTTCTTTTTATATATTTGAGCTTGAAATATGATTGCTCACTAGATGTGATCTCTTTTACAGGTTTTACTATGCTGAATGTCTTCCTAGCTAAAATAAACATGAAAGGCCTAAAAGTCAGTCCATAATATCCACTTACCTGAATCTTCATTTATGACAGTTAACCATGCGCTCTCGTAAGTGATCCCAATATTGTTGCCCACAAGACAGGTGTACCAGCCAGCATCCTCCTGGGTCACATTGCGAATCACCAAAATCTGGGGGTCCTGAATATTCTTGTGGAATCCAGATTGCTGAAAATAATTCCAAATACTTTGCTACCTTCTAAATTGAGTTCTAGAATACTGTGCTCAATTTAAACTTAAATTCAAAAATGTTTAATTAAACTTAAAACTACTTTGTTACTTTCAAAGTCAAGTTCTACGTTAACAAAAGCAAAATCAAGATCAATACAACAAAAAAAATACTGCATCTGCTGATATATTTTGCATTAATTACAATAAATACATTTTTAAACTCCCAAATCTAGTTGAAATGTAAACACTTTCCTTCTAGCAAATATATTAAAAATAAACAGTGAATTCAAGTAAAATTAAATTTAGTTCATTTCATTTTGTTGCATAATACTGTACTCCATCATGATAACACTATCCATGGTATAATGTCCATAGATAATTATACCACCTTATAGTGAGACCATCTTATAATTAAGTAAATGATACATATAATTGTACTAAAATTTATATAGGATCCATGACCATAATGGCCTTATAAGAGGAATCATGTCAGAATTGAGAGCCTTATAGTGAAGGAGTGCCGTAAATACTGTGCAAGTTTCATGGTAAGTACATTATGAAATGTTTAAGCCAAATCCATCGCAAAAATAATTAAGAATGAGAGAATTATAAACTTTACTGCTATTTAATTACAGAAATTCAAATTAGAAATATTAATGAGTGGCAGGAATTTGCTAGTATATATTTACAGCAATTAAAAAAAATCCAGATTATTCAACAAGTTCAAGTTATTTTGTTCAAAATTTAAAGCATCTCACAATTTGTATTGTCTATTTGTTAAAATGACATGTGTTTAGTCACAGTTTTGCATTCAGTTATTATTTTTACATCACTAGGATATTATTAGATTTGTCGTGTAAATAATTTATCATTCAAATAATCAAGCTAACTTAAGAACAATATAGCTACAAATTAATCACACCCACATGACAAAACAAAATGGCCACTTGCTGAAAGCACTGCTGCATCAAGACATTTTTACAACATGTAAACAAAACTTGTAACCTATAGAACATTATCATATGAAGGCTTTGAGTGTACACAATAAGCTTTTTTTCTCATTTTTTTTCTCCCATGCATATGATTGATAATCTAGCAATATCTCACTTCTCAAGTCTTTTGTATTCTGTATTACATTAAAATTTGCCAAGGTAGTTATTGTGCCCTTATAACTTGCCATTAGCAAAATGAAGTGCCCAAGATCTTTTTCAATCATGGCTTGTAATGGCACTATTACTTTAGCCCAAATTGATTTCATCTTCAAACTCCAATTATCATCCTGCTAGAAGTAATCAATTCATTGCCTTATTTGAACCACATCTATACATTCAATAACTGGAGTTGAAGCTAAAGATATAGTCATTATGTAATTGCTCTGTTGACCATGCTCAATGACAATGATTGGTTTCTTGGATCATGTGATCACAAATTTGGGCACATGCTGTGGATTAGTAGAAAAGTGACTTTCATACAAGCTGGACTAAATCAATGTGACAGGGTGATGAATACCTATTCTACTTGTTTGTGAATCATGCCCTGTAAGAATTTTAAAGTAAAGGAAAATAAATATTTTATGAAAAAAAAAGGAAAAAAAAATCTATGAAATTTATAGACTGACATATAGACATGCCTTTGACCTTGACCTTTTTAAAAAAATATAACAGGTTTTATGCAGGGCATTACAAATCCACTGTCCCCCTATGCTCAGGACAAGCTAAAATTGGGCTTGGGCAAGCTAAGATACCTGCCCACAGGCAAATCCATATAATAGAGAGAGAGAGAAAAAGGATGAAAGGCTTGTGTTCAGTTTGTAATGCTTTATGTTCTGCAAGTTTTATATACTGTAATCTCGCCACAGTACATATATCAGCACCTTTATTTAGTGTTTATATATACTGCATTCTTCTACTACATAAATGCCTCTAGTTTCTTTCATCTATCAATCATTCATTTCATGCAGTAGACTGTCAACACCTGTCAATTCCATCTTGTAGTCAATGTCAAGGTCAATCTCGCACTTTCTTGTGCAGACATGATAATACGAATATGTACTATTTGAAGCAAGTTTTATCAAATGGGGAATAAATATTTGTTTTAACTTGTCAGTTACATTTTAATCATAATATTTGTTAAGTAAACACAATTCACCAACTTTCAAGGCCATAACCTGGTCACAGTCAGTTTTCTCAATAGGCTCTGAAATGTGCCGAGCTTGCTGACTCTTAAATGTTGGCTTGTCAATGATTGTTTTGATGCATGTAATCGATTTCAAGGTGACTAGGTGATAATTGTTAGTAATATACCTCTTGAAATTTCTTTAAAAGGTGTGTTTGGTCATAAAATGATTAGCCACCAGGATTTCTATAAATGGGTCATTGATGTACTGAAACTTTAGCAGCCACAAGGTTTTTTTTTTATCATCTATTGTTCACTTATTAATTACAGGAGACCGATACCTACTTACTGTTTTGCAATAATTAAATGGTTAAAAATATTTGTTATTAAATCATTCTCAAAAGTTGGCTCATGATAGATTGTTTTGATGCCCATTGCCGATTTCAAGGTGTCTAGGTAATAATTGTAAAGTAAATGGGTGAAAATAAGTGTTTTAATATCATTCAGTTGTGAGTATAAATAAGTAATTACAAAAAGACTAGCTTTCATTATTGTTGATGTAGTTAAAGAGAAGAGTCTGCTAGTCTATCAAATGCAAAAGTTGATGAAGAAAAATGTTATGACATATTAAAACATGATTAAAATGAAGTTCACACAGTTCTGTTCTTGGTTAAGTTTAATTTTTCAGTTCAACGTGTTTACTTTCTCTCTTAAAAATCTTACTTTTTCCATGTGTGTGTGTGTGTATGTCTGTCTTTGCTCTTCTAACTATATATGCATTCTAACCCTTACTTTTTTCTCATCTACATATCTATCTGCATGTACTATTTAAATATATCTTTCTTGAAGACTTTAATTATCGGTATATGGTTTTAAGATGCAAGCAAAGATAAAAGAAAAGAAAAGTTGTTTACTTGTAGAATAAATTTAACATGATTTGCAAAAAAAATCATATATTTTATTTTACCTTATTTTTTTAAACTTTTGTTGTGATATTACATTGTCATATTTTGGGGCAAGTTCAATTCTCCAAATGGCAAGTTCAATTTTTGAGTCAATCGCATTAAATTTTTTTGTAAAGCCCTGTTTTATGTTATTTATCAATGACTGTTTTTCCATGAATGCAACTAAAATCTTGGTCATAGTTAATATAAAACCTGACACGCAATATCCATCTTTAGCAAACACATTTAACACCACTGGTTTCATTTTTCTCAGAATTTATGACACAATTCATGCTCATAGTATTCAATGCAATAACTGCATCATGAATCTGGATAAATTAAGGCAAGTAAAAGCTGAGAAAATGGATATCCAAGTCTGAAAATGTAATTATGACGAGAATTTCAGACCACGTTTGTAATTTCAACATAAAGAAAAATCATGCACACATATAAATGCATCACAATATATCTAACAACATTTGTTGTTTCATTCCTCTTACCATACCCTTTCTCCCTGAGGCAAAATAACAAAACAATATGTCATTAAAAGTTCCTTTCAAATGGTAATGAAGGTATTAAAAGTCTACACAGATTTATGAAATTAACTACTTTTCTACTTCCTGATAATAAAGAATCTACTGACAACATTTATTTGACTTTGCAAATCAAAGGCATCTTCACCCATAAAAAGTTTTGTCATCCAAAACAATGCAATTGATATGGTTTAAACTGCATTCCATCGCACAATGTAATATTAGAAGAAAGAAATCCTTTTAACTCATTTCCTAAAAATATCTTTCATACAATCTGTAAGAAAAAGTATGTTCTGAAATTCCTTACTGGAAATTACTTTTCTTTGCTTCAACTAGTTTTCTGATGTAGTCAAAAGCATTTTACAAAATCTGTCAAATAAATTCACTTTCTTACAGTCAAAAATTACCCCAAGTTACCTGCAGGACCCTAACATAGGGCTCCCCTCCTTCATTTGTGTAGGAACCATTGACCCTGTAATGGCGCAGCCACTCAAGCCTCGGGGTTGTGTCGCTGACCATGACTTTACATTCAAACCTGGCATCCTCACCCTCAGTTACTGTCTGATTCATGGGCCCTTCTATCATTGGGGCCAAGGGCATTCGTTCTGCAAAAGAATTATTTAAATGCATCATACACAATGAACTGGGAAGAGCAGTTAAAAGGGTGGAAGAGGGGAAAATAAAGACTGGTTGAATGCAGTTTTGGAGGTTTTTGGTTTTTCTTATCACATTCTCTGCAAATCTAACACTGGGTCCAGTTTTGAGTTTCTATCAACCAGCTCTCTCTTAAGATATCTACTTACCGGATCTTATTGTAACTTAGTATAATTAGGAACTCTACCATTGTGGCAAACAACTAAACAACTTAAAATGCAACTGGAACAGACAGGGATACAATTTCTGATCTGGAAACCACATAAATTTGAGCCATCTTGGTAACCTAACTCATCCTCAGCAATAACACATGGTTAACATTATGATACAGTATTAGTAAGTTTTTACCTTCTGTACACAAGAGAAGTGTAAACAAAACAAAATCCTACTGAAGAATCCCAATAAACAAGACTTGGCAAGGAGGTGAAGTGGGTGGGGAGAGACAGAAATAATAATGTAATCTCAATAGTATAGAAAGGGTATGGATTTAAACTCAAGGAGACAAATGGTACAATAATTTAAGCGAGACTTAGAAAGGTTCCTTACTGTAGATGAAGAGATGTGAGATGCAAATAATTTAAACTCGACTTTCGCACTCAACTATATAATATCTGTAATGGTTTTTGTAACCATTTTTGTACACTAGTTCTGACCATTATAATCACCTATCATACTGTTTTGGTTTCATAATGTTTTGAACAGTCTATTAATTGTCTCTGTAGTTTCATACCATACTGTACCATTTCAATCTAGTTTCCTTGTACTTCACCTCTCTGCATATCATATCTTCTTTGTACTGTTTCCAATGTTGTAAAACATATTACAGGTACTGTACATAGGCAAGTATCTCCTGAAGTCATTTAAGGTGTACCCCTAAAAAACACTTTTCTTAAGCTCAGTATTCCTCTGGCTTTCCCAGTTTGTTTTTAAATACCTGCAGGCATGGTTAAGGGCAGGACACTGCTATATAATGTAAATGAAAAATTTAGTATACTGTAGTAGTATGTTCGGAAATGTACTGTAGTAAGTAAATTCAACAGATTTCCTTAGGGAGCAGTCTCTGACCCTCAAAAAGCACCAACAAGTGAACAAAATTAGAAATATGTTCATTAAACACAATGTCCCACCACAGTGTCTGAAAACATAACTAAAGTGTGATGGACAATCAGACAGACAAGGGTAACACTATACGACCTCCCATCATCAGGGCCGTTGCAAGTTTGCGCTAGACAAAATGATGCCCTGGGCTAGCATTGCCTTTAACACACACCCCCACACCCCCAAACTCAGAAAAAAATACTGTAAACTCAACAAAATGGCGCCTGCGCCTTATGACAGCCCTGCCCATCATCATCATGCTGCGGCATAAAACTGGTACAAGTCAAAGAAATCCTGTTATACATGTCCTTTTAAATTCTAGTAAATGTACTTTGCTCTCATTCTATACTGAACAATACTGATACAAAATTCCAAGCAAATCAAAATGGCTAAAATTGATTATTTCATCAAATTTAGTAGCCATCTCTTAAACAATAGAAGCCAATGACTATTTTGGCTACCATTTATGGGAACATAGAATGTTATAAAGGGTAAATGAACCATCAGGAAGAAAAAGCCCAATTAATTTGTTACTATAAGAAACCACTGCATTCATGTTGAAATAGTATATGTGAGTGAGTAAAGTTATCAATTAGGCTGATGGTTTTCACTATGAAACTGACAGCAGTCAGGTGATAATCACACTATGTGCCTTGATAAGGACAGTCTTATCTAATATTGTAGTGCAAAACAAGAGAAGGCCATGGCCTGAAGTTTTCAAATTGGCCATATATCATATATAACTAGGTTGATCCATCCTCATGATACAGTTCTCATGATTAGCTGTGACCCTTAGTCTGGACTAGTTAGTCAAATTACTGCTTCATGCTATAGACTTGTAACTCAATTGTGTAATGTTATGTTTCTCTGGTAGATAGATTACTGCCTTCCATTGCTGGGATGCGATGAATATGGAGATAAGAGATGTATGACTAAACTGCAATTGACATTTTTTTGGAAAAAAGTTTATTTTTAAAAGATCTGTAATGAGAACATGCTTTTAGAAGTTACAGTCAACATACTATAAAAATGCAAGCTGCAAATGATGTCCATTTATTTTAAGTACCTTGTGTATGCACTGTGCATGTCTGTTATTAAATCAATCTGACTGAGTTGGTTGGTTTTTACCAGCAATTTCAACACTTTATTTGGATATATCATATCAAAGAAATAGAAGCTAAGTGCCTTTCCTAAGGAAAAGGGGCAAGCCTGGGTGGATATCAAACCCACAACCCTTGGATTACGAGTCTGAGGTAGTAACTTACCAACTAAGTTACTGCAGTTCCCTGTCTGATAGAAGAATGGATGCCTGTCTAATGTAGCAATGGATCTACAGATGCCATGAATTCATTTTCATTAATGGTCTCCCAATTTTCATGAATTTCAATGGTTACCTAAGACTATGAATTTCAATACCAACTGAAGAATATTTGGCCTTTTAAGACAACAGACACCTTAGGCTAGGTGATCTATATAAAGTTTTTGTAGTGTTACAAAACCATGTAAATTGAAACCATAGAATAAAATAATTCCACAGTAGATGAATATACAAAATGCAAACAAACAAAAAATGGTGAATTTATGGGGATTAAACACTTACGTAAAACATCCACTGCAAATGACCAAGAAATATGTCCATGTTTATTCTCCACAATGCATGTGTAGTTGCCAGCATCTTTTAAAACCAGGTTATTTATTTTCAATTTAAAATCATCAATTTCACACTGCAAAAGAAGATATTTACATAGGTCTGAAAGTAATTCTAAACAGAGGTATTACAGATCAATTGTTGATACTGGAACTAGAAGACAATATTACATTTATATTGTTACAGCATGTGATGTCTCAAAATAACACATCAGTTTCATATGGCAATTAAGTTTACCAATTTTAATCCTGCAAGCTCATCACTGTTAATTTGATGTTATTTAGTTTACCACTGACAACAGAAACAATACAGAAGAGTAAAATAAATGCTCTTATATAGGTTCAGATAATATTAACAAGCATTTGCAAACACCTACAATGAATCACACAGTGCTGGATTTTTAAAAAGTTTCTTTCAGTCTGGTTCATTTTATTTCTACATAAGCTGAATCCTTCTACACAGTTTCAATGATCACATGGACACATTAAAGATGTTCTATTTTGTTTTGTCATTAGACTGCCTAATACCAGAAATCGGTTAGTCGGTACAGGACAACTGAGAGAACCCATTACATCCATTATTGTGTCTATGTAACCACTGCTCTGATTGGATGCATGAAAATGTTTTCATTTGTGATCACAATGTTTATCCATATATCATCCACTGAGCTTTAAACAGCTATACAGTGAAAAGCCTAGCAACAGACAACATAGCAACAATAGTCACCTTTACATTAAATCACTATTTTTCAAAATTCATTAAAATAAGAAAACAAATCCCTTCACAGCAACAACAACAACAAAAAGTTTAAAGCAACCTATTTTAAATATGAAAGTTATTCCAAATTGGAAAATATTGCTGGAATAAATTTATAAGGAATTCCTTACAAAAAAACATAAACAATATGGCAGAAGTGCTGTAATAGTCTCACTGCATCTGCGAGAACAACATATGAGTAGTCTAGAAATCAGTTCCTTTAAGCCAGCCTGCATTTTACAACTTTGGCATTCCTATACTAATACTAACACAATCCACATGCAGCAATTTCATAAAAGATAATCCTCTACTGCTACCTCCACTTGTAAACTGAATGCATTCATCCTAATTTTTATGGTGAAAAAAATTGATTGATAAATGCATGAGAATGAAGTTTAAATAGCAACTGAGGCTGTGAAGAATGTCTTTAATTTGCAAAGCCGTGCAGGCTATATTTCCTGCCAGAAATATTAACATGAAAGTCCCACAAATTAGTCCCATTTGTGTGAGGTGTTATTTAGATAGAACCCAAGACTTACCTACCTTGAAGAGGTGATGTAATGACTACATAACTTATCTCATTAGTAATAAGTCATTACTGCAAAACTTTAGACAACTCTCAATGTTGCAAACAGAGACTACCAGCACCATGTTACAGTACAACGTTAGAGACCAATCTTATAACAAAAGGATGCTTTTATAGACTTGTCACTAAGCTCAAGGAGATTAGTTTTTGTACTAATTGTGTTACATTCATTAAAAAGACATTATTATTATTACAATCATTATTTTTAAAATTTATTATAATTAGCTATTACCCAAGGCCTGTTATTCATAAGATTTAAGGCATGAAGAATGAACTCTATTGCTGCCAAAGGAGGTACAGTGAATGTAACTGTACCCCTTAACTCTTTAACTGACGTGTATACATATACCTTGCCTCTGCAGGGACTGATAAATCCGCTTGTAAACAAAGCACTACTATCCGCCATAACGGATATATCCGCTTGCTGGTTACGTGCCCTGGACTGCAGTGACGGATACATCCGCTCTGTATGTTGATGTTACAAACGATCTTATTCATCAGCAATGGCCAGTAAAAGGACATTTAACCAATCAAATAAGAGTTAACAAATGATGGTTCTTGCTATTAAAGACGTCATATTCTAAATATGGCTACTAAATACAGGGAATTTCTGGAATTTTTTACCACCTGATAGTCAATACCAGTTGTTGACACTGGAAACAATGGCTTTTCCCAGCGATTCGGAATAGTAATTTTCAGGTTTTTCAGAGGATGTAATTGATGATATTGATTTAGGAAGTGTTGGCAGTGACACTGAATTACTGTCTTTATCCAATCTGTCAGAAATTGAGATAGTATCAGATGATGAAGACAGTACAATGTGGACAAAAGAGCCATGTGCTCTGCAAGTCACCGAGTTCACTGAAAGTGTTGATCCTACATGTATTTTCATTTTGGATGAGGGAAAGAAACCCAGAGAGATAGATTTCTTCTTTAAATATTTACCCCTGGTATTAAATGAAAGAACTGTGGCTGAAACTAACAACTATGCAACAAAATGCATGAAAGAGAAGCCAGCCAATGTTTGACAGAAAAAAGGCACCATGAGGTGTCCATTATGTGCAAGCAGTGTGATGTTCCTCTTGGACTTTGTGTAAAACAGAACCACTTTTACAAATATCACCAACAGCAACTAAAGAACTAGTAGAACATAATGACCAATTAAACGTTTGTATTACGTGTCCAACTTTGACATATAACATTGTATAAAATAATGACATACAAATTTTATTGTTACAAATAGTGTTCTGTGAGTAATTGATGGATTTTCTTATCAATCTTGTTGAAGTCAGTGGGATAAAAGAATCATACAGACATATAGCTTTTATATTGGCATGGTTTTAGTATATAAATCGGTCAATTATAGGAAAATAACTAAAAAATTGGCCCATATCCACAAATCATAAGCTACAAAGTTATCATTTGGCAGCAGCAGCATCAGGCTCTGGTAGTCATCCCCCCAAATCAGCTGTAGTAGTGACCCCAGCAGCTAGGCAGAGCAGTGAGCCATGACAGTAGCACTAGTAATTAAAGAATTAAATTTGGTCTCATATCATATGGGTAGTGAGCTGCCAATACCCAGCCATAGAGTGAAGAAGCAACAAGAAAAATTACTGATAATAACTTTGCTGCTGTAACACTGACATTCTGATGAGCTTGAAAGTATACAGTAAAACACTGATTACAGTGACACCTGTTATTCTGAATTATCGCACAGATTAAAACTGTGTATCTGCACAATTCAAGTTACATGTACCTTGGTTTTCATCATTTTCTGACATAATATAGAAAGTATCCTTACATGTGTATTCAGTAGCAAACAGCTAAGAACTGAAAATAAGATCAGTTGAACAGCAAACTAATGTGAAATCAAGCATCAAGGTTTTGTTTAGTAAGGTAAAATAAATAAGGTCAAGGTCGTATTTTATATACATTATTAAGTATCGACAAAATTAAGACCAGTTCTGGCATAAATAACTAATTATATGCACACAAAAAAACATCTCCTGAGGGGTCGAGACAATTTGCATTTTATGGTGAATTTATATAATTAACAAAAAAGTCCTTCATACATTGGAATCTTCATCCTCAGGGTCAATTTTTACACCATCTTTAAGCCATGTAATTGTCGGATATGGATACCCACGAGCCTCGCACTCTAACTGAATGTCCTTTGTTGCTGGCATCGCCACATAGTAATCACGATCTCTATTTTGTGAAAACACAGGTGGTCCTGTAAATCAAATGTAAGGAATTTTTTTTACATATTTAAATTGCTCTTGCATTGATATAAAATAATAAATTTGTTATTCCTGATGTAAAATTATACAGTAAAGATTGTTTATAATGTTTCATTGGAGACTGGGATTTTTGTAATGTTATAAACTAGAAATGTTGTATCCAAATTTATGGTTTATATTTCTAAATGTTTATGTACATGCCCATGTCAATGTTTCATGTCAATGATGTTGGACATACATGTAGCAAACAATTTATTCTGGTACAATTACTGTCAGAAACATTTATTTGAACTCGTATGTAATTAAATTTTCAAACATTTTATCATGAAAAAAATGATAATCCAGTAAATTACCATCCTCTGAAAGTATCAACATCATAAAAATCACTTTTATGTCTAAACATCACTCTCCCACAACTTACAAACTTGTAAATTAGTCCTTTATCTAGATGGAAAGGAATTATCAAAGACATCTGTTTTTTTCATTAATCTGACATTTTTTGCTTCATGCAAATGTTCATAAAGAATATCAGGTGTGTCACTGAGCTGTACTCCATTATTCAGCATACAGGTGTAGAATGATAGCTAAAGGTAATTTCTAACTTATTTGGTCACAAAAGGACAAAACATGTTTTAATTGCACTGAACCAGCAACCCATGATTCTAAAGTACTTATTATTAATGAGGTTTAATTATTGTTATTATTGTTATTTAAATGACTGCCATTTTGTACCTGGCTTCAGTGTGTCAGGTCATAATAACATTATAATTGAGCTAATTTTCTCCGAGGGACCAAGCAAATCAATGCCATAATCAATAAAATGTTGTTACAAAGGAACATTATAAAAAAGACTTTGAAATATATAACAATTTGGAATTAGGCCAAAAAAAGACTTTGAAATATATAACAATTCAGAATTAGGCCATGAAAATTAAACATTCTAACAGAGAAAATGTTTAATCCAAGAATGTAAAAACAATCTTTACCGTATAAATTATTTGAAGAAACTATGGACAAGATTGTTTTGACTCTATGCACTTACCAGCTCAAAGACTAAACCAGATGAACATTTACATTTTTGCACAAATAACTCCACAGTGAGAAATTTCTGGTTTTAACATCTCCACTGGATGATTTCAATCCTAACATTTGTTTCTTCTTTTCATTTCTAGATTTCATCTGAAACCTTTATATCACGATTATTAAAACAATGTTTCATGGTGACTCCTTATGTTATTTAAATTTGTGGTTGCAAATACAATATTTTCATTATCAAAAGAAACTGTCAGAACATTTACACTTACCTTCCTGCCCTTTGAGCTGGTCTTTGTACTGATCTGAAATATCTGAAATACAACAGGGACAATTTAAAAAGGAACAATTATTTTTAAATTATTGCATTCTGTCGTACATAAACCTAAGCATCAAATATAGCAAATTTGTAAATAATACAATATTTCCAAATACACAAAAAATATAAGGAAACTAGACATAAGTCCCTTGGTTTCAATCCATGAAGTACTTCAAAAGTTATCAGTGGAAATTGAACAGCAAGGTTTTATGTCAAACAAGGCATATTACTTTGCCTGAAAATGGTGAAAATTAAACTTGACCTAGGTTTTTTAATATAAAGTCTCATACCAAATTTAATTCAATCCATGAAGTCCTTCAAAAAGTTATGGAACAGAAACAAAACTGAAAATAAGGACCATAAATCCATAAAATTCTTGTATGAAACCAGGCCTAGATCTTCCTAATGTAAGCCTCGTACCAAATTTAAATCCATTAAGTCCTTCAAAAAAGTAACTGGCAGAAACAAAACTGAAGGGCTGAGTTCTAAGTCAAACAGGTGCCATAACTCCTTAAAAAGTTTCTGGAAAATGGTGAAAATCGAACTTGACCTCGGTTTTCTTAATGAAAAGCATCATACCACATTTAATTTTGGTTATTTCGCAAGTAAATGGAAAAGGAACAAAATTCAGGATTTAACAAGTCTAGGTTTATAAACTTTCCTTAATGTTCCACCAAACATATTAACATAGTAAATCATGTACAACACCTTGATAATGCTATTACAAATGACAAAAGTCAGCACCTACCTGGAAGCTTCTTCTCCACAACTCGGATTGTTGTATTACCCCACGATTCCCCATACTGGTTCTGTGCCCGACATGCAAACACTCCTGCATCTGTCATCTGAATGTTTTGTATGACCAGAGAAAATCGGTTAATGGTGTACCTAATGACAGTGAAAAAGTTTTATCAGCTATTGCATCAACTGGCTACTGCATGTAGCCAATATGTAATCAATGTAAGAAAACTTTTATAAAGGTTATATATACAGTACTCCCTCATTATAATGCTATGAAAAAACTTTATTTAAAGTACATGATACAGTACTTCCTCATTACAATGCTGTCCATGGGAGCCACAGAGTATACTGACTTATAATGAGATTGCCTTATAACAAAGTACATTATAAATACTCCCTCATTATAATGATGTATATGGAAGCCTGCATATATTACCTTATAGCGACACTGTCTTATAATACAGTACATTATAAGCACACCCTCATTATAATGCTGTATATTAGAACCATAGTAGACTACCTTATAATGAAGTACATTATACATTATTCCCTCATTATAATGCTATATATGGAGCCTCAGTATACTGCCTTACATTGAGAACACCTTACAGTGAAGTACATATGTTTAATTTTACTGCCATTTAATGAAATGGGGTCCATGACCATACCCACCTTATGACAAGAACCATGTTATAATGAAGGGCTTTATAGTGAGTGCTTTATGTGCAAAAAGTAATGTGAAAAAAAATTTCAAACAATACTTGGCTTTCCATGTTCCTGAATAATTTGTCTAATGCTATTTTTTCCATTAACAATAAATGTCTCTTCTCATATTTATACTTTTCTCAATGATTTCTGTCCATTTAATTTGTACACATTTTGTCTTTTGATCAGATGTGACTTTAACGTTTTATATTCCAACATTATGCTTTGCAACCAAATAACCACAAATGTACATCTAAAACTTTGGAAAAGTCCACAAAATTTATGACTGTCCAAAGAGCAAGTTGACTCCATCTTACCATCCATTTTCTCTCTCATTCAAAAGGACGTCATCCTTGAACCAGTTCAGAAAAGGTCTTGGCTTCCCCTTCACCTTACAAGCTAACTTCACAGTGGTGTTGACCAAGTGAATCTGTTCCCTGAGTGGCCTATTAACCAATATGGGGGGGGCCTTAGAATCTGAAAGACAAATCAGAATTTACACTGATACCTGGGTAAAAAGGACACTCTGGGGACAACAAAATTGTCTCAACGTACACAAGGTGCCCTATTTTCAGCCTTATAAATTCATGCAAGTCCTTAATCAGGATGCAAATTAAGGAACATTAACAACTGTTCATCCAAGTGTTGAATACCTGGGGATTTTTCTTTGATGATTAGAAGTGGGAATCATTTTGGTAAAACATTTGGAATTAAATTTGCAGATAGTGGAAACATTAGGGTTTATGAACCTTCCCAACACAAGATAAACTTCGTTAAAGATAACCTCTAAAAGGTAGATCTCAACGTAGGAGGCCAGTACCTGCCTTAACTAACAAAAGGAAGGTAGAGACATCCTAGGATGATTTTTACAAAGGCCCTGACCTAAATTGTATGTAATTCAACTCTACATTTGTTATACTGGGATTAAGAAGCTACTCAAATGGATCAGATCAGCTTCACCCTTTAGAAATTAAGACCGGTGGAAATAACAAGATTGTAAGTGAGAAGCTTTGAAGATTTAGTACAAATAATGTGGCAGACAAAGTACACCTACTGTTATCCTGTCCAATATACCAAAGTCACTGGATGCACTGTGAGCTAGGATGAAGAAGAGGATTAAACGTAAATGGCCATCATGAAGAGGTCTTGATAAAAATTTTAGATTATCCTTCGAGTATGTAAATATAATTATGAAATACAAAATCTAAGCTGTCCTATCTGCAATCGTAATTTAATATTTAGTTCTTCATGAAACAATATTGATTTATTATCATGTGTTGCTATATGTATATCATGATGTATCTCACATCATTTGGTCTAATGTTACAAAGCCTACAATTCTTTTGCAACTTTTCTTCATAGTTGTACACTGTCTATTCATGTTTTGTAACAACAGACAACATACCCGAAGTTGTCGCATAAAAATGCCCCCCATCCCCATTGCCATGTTGAAAGAAAAGTAGAGTTCACAACAATGTTTAAGTTAATGATGTGTATTGCAACACAGCTTGAAGAAATAGTCAAATACTGTATGTGGACTTTCACGATTTAATCATTGTTTCATCTCTAGTTAAAAAAACAAAACAAATATGTCTTGCCAGGCTACACAATGAGGATTAAATTTCCTGGTTTTGCTTGACATCCCATGAATAGAAAAGCACCCCAAGATACCCACAGACTAGTGAACAAAAAACATCCGGTGTATGCATCCTTAGATCATCTTACAAAAAAGGAATATACCACGTATGCTCGCTAATAGGACGAGTCAGACTGCAAACTGCACAAAACCAGATCTGCCGTCACATATGGCACCAGAAGATCTGAGCCCATGCAGTTTGTTAGGAGTAATCAGCAGAACAAACAACATGGACCATGATCTACCAGCACATTATGCGACAAACCAGGGTCTATGATATTTGCAGTTGGACTCAGTAATAGTCTGTCTGCCTGAAGCATGAGCCTAGATGTAAAAGGAACCCAGATTCAACAAGCCATTTTGTCTGGAGATAAATGTAGGCATTTAAATGGTCATTGCTGCCCTTTTTTACTCCTCATTGTCATTTCCTTGCCAGAAGCTATTTCAGAAGCATGTCAAATGACAAACGAATATTTATTTCATTTCATACTTTGAAAAATTTCAACTCTGGAGTTGGACTATGAAATTCTTGTCCCAGACAAATTCTGAAATACTTGTGTGCACACGTGCACCATGTATCCTGTTTTTGCCCTGTACATGTAAAATAGCCACATACTTTATTGTGTACTAGGTGTATCAGGTATTCATTACTATTATATTTAGGTGGAAAAGTAAAGTTCAATCCTTATAATGTTATACAAAATTTGTAGATCAAGACCCTTGTAGAATAATAGCATTTACTGGGAAAAATCCTTTCATACCTTTTGTAAAACAGCACTCAAGAGACCATCTAAAAGTGGTCATTATGAGCAGGTGCTCTTGATATTCAAAAAAATCTGTAAGGATTGTTGTATAACTGGAACCTATTAAACTTGTGCTTTATATACAGTAGGCCTTTATATCCAGGTGTTCATTGTGGCATGTTGGATTATATAGTAATATGCAGTTTGTTCCAAGTAATCACGAAAACAAACACAGACCCTGATCTGCCAGTGAATTATGTGATGGCAGATTAGGGTCTATGTTGTTTGCAGTTGGACTTGACTTGTACATGAGTATATACAATTTATTTTAAACTATTACTTAATCACTATCAAAACAAGGCTATTTCGGGGAATAAACCACTTTGAAAAAACTAACTAACACCTTTGTTAATCGATCTGGATATTTAATATTTTAATAACTCCACTTCTTCTCTCTCTCTCTCTCTCTCTCTCTCTCTCTCTCTCTCTCTCTCTCTCAAATGAGGACAAATCAATATGCAAGTCCTTTACAAAGTTTACTATACCTGTTGTTGTAGCATTTTTCTTATTTTCTTACTACATAAAATGAATATTTAAGCAAGCAGCTGTGTAGAGTTCAATTATAATATTCCTATCCTCTACCTTGGTCAAAGAACAAATCATTCAAATAGTAAAAGTAATTAATTCATGTCACCCTTTGTTAAATCTCAGTTCTGCAGCTGTTGCAAAAGAATCCAGTGCTTAGAAGGATTAAGCAGCATACACAGAAATCATATATAACCTTTTCTTTGGGAGATAATTTTTTTTTTACAAAAATATAATTAAATAAAATATTAAAAACTGGTGATAGTATACATTAGTGTCAATTTAAAAAAACTGTAATGGATTTCACTTAAGGTTCTCATCAACAGGATTTTCAGAGCAAACCCTGTATCCCCACCCCCTGAACCCCTGAACACTTTCATAATAATGACCTCGGGTAAACTTTCAAAGGCAGGAACTCTCGTATAAATAGTGGGCTGAAGGTAAAATGGCCACTCTCTATGGTCAACACATTATATTGACAGCATTCACACTCTGGGATGATTATATTGAAAAATATCAAGAAATAATGAATATTTATTTTTGCAAAAAAGAGGATTAATTTATGAATATCTGTAGAATATGATTATGAACTATCACTTGCCAAAGTCAGATAGTATTTAATTATTTTCATTTTAACTGTTGTAAACTGTTTTAAATTTCAAAGAGAATTTTAAATTGGACCATTCCATGAAAAAAAATAAGGTCCAGTGGAAATAGCTTTGGAAGGCTTGTGGCAGTAGTGCAGCTTCATTAACAGTTTGCCTTATAATTGATTCCAGTTGAGTGACTCTGCAGCCAGTGACAGCTGTGGCCACAGGGCAACAGTTCTCAGCTGAAGAACTCCACTCATTATCTATCTCTCACTGGAATAAAAGTAAATACTCAATCCAGTTCTTCTTTTTTCTACAAATTTTACACTCTTTCAAGTAAAACTATTTACCTTAAATGTGATCGTCTCTATTTTTTTTTAAATCTATATGAAATTTGGACATGGTAATGTTACCACATAATGGATAATGAAATTGCAAAAATATTAAAAATAGTCATAATAATGTGAAAAATAATCAATGAGTGTCTAAAATATGAAAAAAGGAATTTATTTTGGCTGTATGATACTTTTCAAATAAATGCAGCAGTATTTTCTTTTCAAGATTTCAACTCACATTTTCTATTCATGATCATCGACCATATATTTTCGATTGGTGCCCAACCTAATCAAAATCACTTGTTGGCCAATTAAACTGATCATCTTATCATTCTTTGGCAAGAACTTAATATATTCACACAGCAAGTTTCTCGGTGACTCAGTCAGTCTGAAATCAACCATAATGACCTTTTATCTTTATTTTGTGGTGTCTTTGTGTGACCTATGTGTGCTATAAAGGCAACTTTCTTGCACCAAAGACGAAAAATTAGGGTCATTGGCTAAAATTACCACTGAATTTAGTATAAAATGAATTTATGTTTACATTTTAATAAACATATTTTATGGGTCATAATCAGTGACAAAAGGAAATACTGAAAACACCTTCAACCTTTGTGCCAGTTGAGTTGTCTTAAACCACATTTAATTAGTATCCTGCTGTGAAGAATCCAGGCTAACCAGAACCATCCCACAACCCACTCATACACTGTAACAGTATGACTGCTGCAAGAAAAAACATCTGTCCACTGGCAGTTTAAGGGGAGGGGGGGTCTGGGTAAGAGAAAAATTCTTCCTTTACTGTTATGCCCAGGGAATACATTATTTGCCCCAAGTAGACTCTTGTAAAGATGTCTAAAGAACATTTTAATGAAAATCTCCAGCACCAGTGTCTAAGCCTTGCTTTTAACATGTACTCTATGTAGTTCACCCTTCCTTTTTAACACCGGCGCTCCCTCCCCAAGCCCCACCCCACCACCAATTTCATTTAGCTTAAGGTAGCCATATAGTAGGCTCATACCACAATGAATCTCTTTGTGTTGATGTAAGCCAGAAACAGTCTGTCTTCTTAAGAAAACAGTTGCTTAAAAACAGAAATTCACCAAATTACTGGTTGACAGATGCAATCATTTTTAGACATCACCAGAAAATGGGAAATCTCATTAGGAGAACCTACTACCGTTCTGACTGTACACTGTTCCCCTCCATTCACTTGCAAAATTTATCCTAATCACAATGGCAGTCTTTGCAAATTCTTCTAGCAAACAGTTATAGGTGGCAGCTAAGGCCGAACTAAAATTGGAACTTTTATACTTAGAGCTTAAACACTGATGCTTTTTTATTAGGTTTAAACTCCTTTGAAATATGTAAGAAGCTAGGAAATGAATTTCTCTAATGGAGGTCCAAAGAGTGAACAAAATTAAAGTAATCAGATCACAATACATGCTTTGTCTGTGAGGTACCCTGTTATCAAATATCCTACATGTTTTTCCAATCTACAGGTTTCTACAACAAAAGCAGTCTGTATGTACCAATTAACGATTGTAATTTTCAGATCGTAAATTATTCTGTTTATATCAATTAGGTAGCATCTGCAGTATGAACAAAGGAATCATTTTTAAAAAACTGACAATCTGATGTCCTTTCTTCAAATATAAACCTGCATTTAAATTAGATTAATGCCTATAAAACACATATTCCCCCAATGCAAACCACAAAAATTCTCAAGTCCAACTAATTGAAAAATTTGAAAAATTGCTATAATGGCATGAAAATGCAATCAGGTCATCTACATATGCATACAAAATTTAATGTGTTGAGCTGTGGTTTTTTCATTATGGAGTTAAAAAACCTTTAATTCAGTGCTAAGAATAACTTTTGAAATTCTGCAAGCCAGGCAGGCCAGCTACTTAAAAAAGTTACTGGCCTGTCTCAATATTCAATAGACTGTTGTCAATGAGATAGATTTACTAAAATATGCCCCCCAAGAAACTATTTTTATCAAAGAGCGAAGCATTTATTGTGGGGTTTTTTATTCCATTTTTAGTACATCATGCATTGCTGAACATCTGTGGCATGTATAACTGAAAGCAGAAGTTCATACAGAAATATTTTTAATGAATCAATGCTAGATAGATCCAACATGTCACACTGAACTAAACTTACAAAATACCAATACAGATCCATCTGTACCATTTTGCAGACAAGTGAACTACAAATTCTGAAAACATGATTTGATTGGTCTACTTTAGATTCTACTGATCAATCACACTGCTGCTTACGAGATTGCTCTATTTGAAATAAAGCAAGATTTAACCACGTCACAAATAACCAAACAAATCACAACATGTACACTCTTGAAGGAAAGAGCATGGAAACTTTCTGGTGAATTTTGCTTAAAAAACTAAGCTTTTTACCCTAAAGTATGAACCAGCCAGATAGGATGCAGACTGAAAAGAGCAGTAAGCAGTCAGATAAAAATGTAAACGGCAGTGGGATAGCATGCAGATGACTATTTTATAGTTTTCTTCATAAAAAATTTAAATAAATTGAAATTTTCCTGTTAATGGCCTAAAAATTTAATCTGGTGATACATATATAAAAACAATTTGGCATATTAAATTTTATTTTTTTGTGTCTCAAGTGGTTTTTGCTTAATCATGCGAACAAAGTTTTGTCAAAAATGTCTTTAGTCCAGAAAGTGAAGGCACATTTGTACTTTTAAAACACGAGGGCATATAGATGAAATAAGGAAATAATAACATCAACAATATTACAAACATATCAATTCCAGCAATAACAAAAAGAGAACAAACCAGAAAACAGAATTTATGGAGATCAACCACCATTACCCTTGACAGTTAATTCACAATGCTTATAATTACCAACCTAATTACCATTTGTCTCTTTTAATTAGTACTGTCTGGTTCATCAAGTGAATTTGTTTTGGGATTTTTTGCAACTTTTTTAGTTCAGGCAAACTGACTTTGCATTTTGTAACCTTTCAGTTCACATAAATTGACTTCTCCAAGGTCACTTATTATTTTTCCAGTTACCTGATATGTGGGGAGGCTATGCTCACTAATTAGAAAGCACAATGAGCTAATAATTACCCAAACTAAGACAATATTAGGTAACTTTAGGTAATCTTACCCATCCAAAAAAAAGGAACATTTTCCTGTAATTTTCCTTGGCTATAATTTAAACAGTTATTCAAGTTGATGTACAAATGTTGAACAGTGATTGTCAATCCATTCGAAGTGGGAACCTTGTACTTCCATTTCTGACTATTTATTGTCTAATTTCAAAATAAATTTGCCATAATTGTGCCTTACAACTAAATACTGAAATGGGTGTAAAATATGACTGATAGATACATATGGCATCAGGGCTTGTGAGAAAATGTCATGTGAATTAACAAAGAATTGTTTAAAGGGGGCTTTCATTCTGATTTTAAAAAAGGTGGAAAAAAATAAGTTCAAATATTTGACAAGATGCAAATTCTACAACAAGTATCTCAGAACTTTTTTTTAAATTGAAGTATTGGATTGGAAATTTAAAGAAATTACACTAAAATTTAGAAACTGTTTAACACATTACAATAACTAGTGCTGTACACTTGAAACACATCAACCATAAACCATGTTCATTATAATATTCTATGACTGACTGGCCAACTCAAAAGACACCGATTATGTCCAATCTAAGGGTGACAATTCTCATTTGCCAACATTGTGCTGATATTGTACATGTATGCAAGGATAGAGGGGAAACAAGGCACTGGAGAGCTGTAGGAAAAATTGGATTATACTAGCTTCCCCTTCAGGCCATGTAGATTTTTATCTTGATAAAAGGGACAAAAGTCTGTGCAAATAAGGAAGCACAGTAACTTTTAATGAATCATTACATTTCTTCATCCTAAGCAAACATGTGTGGTGCTTATTTGGAGAACAAAGAATGTCTGTGCACAGTGTTACAAGATTGGCATGTGCAGACAGTTTCAACAAAGTTAAGAGTTAGATAGATACAGTGTTGCACCCTGAGCATGCCCAGAGGACACTCTCAAACCCCCAAACTGCCACAGTCCCCAAAAATTTGACAATATCTTGATGATTATAGGGGGACAGAGGTACATACAATGTCCCCATGACATCTCAACCAAGGTGCAAAACTAAAGATAAATAGATGATACACTTACCACTTTGTTTTGCAGATACCAGCAAGGAATGAACAGTTATGACTGCAAGGGTTACAATAAAATTCCAAGTAAACTTTCTGCCCTGTAACCTGGCATCAGCTTCCATCATGGATCTAAAAATATTCCAATGACAGCTTTGTCCACAGACATAGTTAGCACATATTCTTATGACATCATGAATTAAATTCACAATACTTTTTGGACAAATTCACATCACAATTAAAGTATCTAATATTAGTTGTAAAAATAATATTTCACAATATTCACATATCCAGCTTCTGAATAACTACTAATAATCACTTCTCATAAATACTTCGGCCTAACTTTAGATGAAAGCTTATCTTGGCATATATATATATATAGGTTAGACATAGTACAAAGTTTGAAATTTAAACTTGCTTGAAAATCATTTGAGCTTCTTTATTTCACCTTTACAAAATATTATCTGGGATAACTGCACGCAGTATGAAAAAAATACAAAATCTGCATCATATTCTACAATTCTGGAAGAAACAAAATGGGAGAGACTTTTAACAAGGTGCTACAAACATAGAATGATAACTTTCTTTAAAATGTATCATGGCATGGCTCGGATATATGCGGACTTTGGTCCACCCAGTATCCAGCAGGTAAGTAAAAGACAATTTCATGATGGAAAAAACCTCCAAACGTCCTTTGCCAGGACAAATCTATACCAAAATTTATTTTAACTAATGTCTGTTGCAAAACGAAAAACAATCCATCGTTATACTCTTTTTAAATCACACTTAAATAGGAACCTAGAAAAGATCCCAATCTGCCAGTATCAAGGAGAAAGATTAGCACAAATTATGCACACAAGACTTTGACTAGGTTGTAGTTTATTAAACAATGATCTTTTAAAAAACCATTTGTCACTTAGCAATAGATGTTCATGCGGTGAACCAGAAACCGCAAAACATTTTTTCACAGACTTTTCAAAATATGTTACCCTCAAAAGCCAAACAATGGTCCCCCATCCAAGCATACTTTAGATGTGATGGATGGGGGGGCATTAATGGAGTAAGCCGGAGGCTAAGCATGTATAAATTAGCATTTTCTCCCTAACGCTTGCTTGAGAGGCGCTCTTTAAAGATCAATAAAACCACGTGACACCTGCAATATAAAAGCCGTTGTAACACAACCACGTAATATTTTAAAACCAGTTTTTGTTCTCTCATAAGAAATAACAATCAGTTGGGAAACATTGTCAGTGGGAGGATTTATACATACTCAGCCTCCAGCTTACTCCAATAATGCCCCCCCATCCATCACATTTAAAGTATGCTTGGATGGGGGACCATTATTTTTCGTAAGCCTTTGGCCTCAATTAGCATGTTTAAAGGACAACAAAAAACCACTAAAATCAACTACTGTCACTTCATATGTAAAACCACTTGTACAAAATTTCTTATTTAATTTATATACAGTTAATAATTTATTTATTTATTTATTATTGTTATTAATTATTAAAATAAAATTCTTGGATAATGTCCAATCTGCCATTTTAAGAATTCCCCAAAGGGAACATCATCTCCTATACGAAGCAGATGTCAATGATGAATGATATGAATGATTTTTAAATATTGGATATCAATTCCCAACATTCGTAGCACCACTTTCAACTACATATTAACATGGTACTTGCATCCACTTGAAAGTGCAGAAAGAAACAGTCAACTAATCACATTTTCTAAGACTCTGAGTTCTATTAAGATAATGTAAAAGTGTATAAGACAAAGTCTTTCCTCTAAAAAATGAGGAATTTTCAGACAATATCTGTTCCCTTGCCTGCAACGTTCGAGTAAAGTTGGAAACTAAACTGAATACCAATGCTTGATACATGCATATTATGAATATTCATATAAATCAATGTTTGTGTCCTTGTTGTTGCAGAGAATGCAAAAATAGCCACAGTTTTCAATTACAGCATGTTAAACTCTACATTCTGTAGAAGAAACAAATTAAAACTTAACCACATGTCCAACATCCCATGTAAAAGTATACTTTGCTTGATGTAGATTAATAATAACAATACCTCCCATGAACCTTGAACTTGAGAGCAACTCTGAACACCAGTTCTGACCTAATTATTTTAAAGTTTTTGTCCACATGGACTTTAAAAACCTGTATTATTTACCAAGCATTATAAGATAACTATGTCTGTTTCTTCAGACACATTATAAGGACTGCTTCACCCCCAAACAGAACACCCCGATCCAGTTACACCATGCAAGGTAATACTGCATTTTTGTGCCTTTCCCTCTTGAGATGCAGTCAAGACTGATGGCTTTTGCAGCAAGTCTTGTACTTTGGAAGTTCGTCCCAATACAACCACCTATTACCTGCATAGTTTTCTTCAGAGGGCAAGTCTCTCCAAAATGCAGGAGTATAAGCAGGTTCTTGTGTCATGGCAAGAATCAACACTACAAGCCACAATGAAAGGAGACCCAGATTGAGATGGCCAATATGGGATTATCACAAGAGCTTTAACAGCTTTGTCACTCATGACCTTATTCATAATTTTCCTTACTAAGTGGAAATGAGGAATTTGTATGACCCAAACTCATGCCAGCTACGGGAAAAAGTATCCCAAAATCAATGCTCCATGTTCTGGATTCTATAAAGCAAATTTCTCAATTTGAAAATTTAGAAGTGAAATTTCTCTATTTAAAATCCACTCAGTAGATTATTAAAAAATTCCCGGAGTTAAAATCAGTACCAGTATTATCTACTTATGGTAAACAGATGGCTGAAAAGTATACATCTCTTTCAAGGCAGTGACCACTACCAAGTAGGTTTAGGAAGATCAATCATTTTCCTGGGCTGAGTGACATCATTAATTTAGGAGAATGCACATGTATTGCCATGTCTGAGTACCAATATGTTTATTCTGAACCAGACAACAGAGATTGCAAGTTATGAAATATGGCTAGAAATTGTATATAATTAATGTATGATAATTTGATTCTGCAACTGGTCAATGGCCACAAACAGGTTGATTCAAATCTGCTTAAAGAACTCAACACTCATCTTTGGATGCATCTGTGTAAATAGCAAAATCAACTGTTATGGGTTGAAGCTTTTTATCATTGCATTATTTTATTTTCAGATCAACATTTTGGCTCTTTGGTATCAGACAGGTTTATATGTTCACAGAAATTCTGGTACTATTTAAGACCAAGAACTTTATCTCTTCCCTCTAAAGTTTGTTCAAAAGTATCATCTAGTAAACCAACAAAAGATGCTCTCTGGTATAAAGAAATGTCTTGATGGACATCTGATTGGCAATGTGTGTGTATATATATATATATATATATATATATATATATATATATATATATATATATATATATATATATATATATATATATCCCACCCTCCTTTTTTTTCCAAAACTGTTTTATCCATAAGGACATGCTTTGAATTGAACTGAATAAATGAGAAATCCACATAGGAGTTAATTCCCCGAGACAGAATAAAGCGCACCCTCTTGTACTTAACCATAAAACCCAGATACAACTTTTTCCAGCATAAAATTTTCTTGGCATAAATTGGGGAATATATTGATGTTGATGATTTCATCAAGGTAACAGGAGCAAAAAATCCCCTGTTGTATGAACTATAAAATATGGTGGTTTCAAATTTTGGTAATGACCTTCTGTGCACTGGAAACCCCAAGGTTAAACAAGCAAATTTATAAAGTATTATAGTATCACATTCAACCTAAACTTGTACATATTTATATACATTTTTGAAAAAGTTCATATATTGGAACACGGAAATATGCATCTCTAAGATCAATGGATATGATAAAATCATTTTTGTGTAATTATTTCCAGACCAAATGAAATAAGCATCTTGTTTAAAAATGTTCATAAGTCACAAAGTCATCCAAAATCTTTTGATTTATGCCTGGTCTGAATTTACCATTAGATGTTGGTACTATGAACAGATTTGAAATAACCTGTTATGAAAGTACTATAGTTCCTTTCCACAACATTTCATCTACTTTAATCTTTTGTTCATCAGAAATTGTGATGCGTTTTGGTATTCTGTTTTGGTTTTAATTTTGTCAAATTCAGTCTTGTAAATCTTTGTAAAATCAAATTAGCAGATATTGGCCACTACTATACCTCAAAGACATATACATATTTAGCCATGCATGAACTTACCTGTCAATTTTTTGTCTTCTTTTTATTCTCTCTCTCTCTCTCTCTCTCTCTCTCTCTCTCTCTCTCTCTCTCTCTCTCTCTCTCTCTCTCAGGCAACAAGTTGCATTCATGTGTCCATATTGTTTGGGATTATTTTATGAGTAAAATCTGTTCAACCCTCTGCACCTGTAGTGCCTGTTGGGACCAATGCCTGTAAAATTATATGCATCATCATATCACTGGAAACGAAGTCCGGTACGACATTATTTATTTATTTTATTTTTTTTACTGTGAGGTTACAGCCTTTGTGTTTTTATAAGTTAGTCAAGTTTGACTATGGGCAAAATTACAGCTCGAACAAACTGTTCAATGTCACACAGTTCTTGTCTGCAGCATATGCTTTTTGTTTAATACCCTCCAGACCTATGGGTTAATATTGGGGTTCCATTTCATTGCCACTCTGGCCATGTTATATTTGTCCAGTTTTGTCTGTATATACACTGTAAGGTTGCAGTGTTGATCAACCAAGTCAAAGACTCTAATATGTTGGGGTTTTCTTTTCCACTGCACTTTTAGCACGTTATATTTACTGTATCATACCCAGAAAAAGGGGAGTTAAGTGCCTGTAAAACATGAACAAATCCATTGCATCAATTATGATTAATATCATGTGTAGAACAAATCTCTCAGTACAATTCTGTATCAAACAGGTTTCATTCAGAATTCAAGCCTGGCTTATATTTTAGGCAACCCCTATGGAAGTACTAGAATTTAGCAAAACTTATCGGGCACAACAGTTAAAGTTTTCTTCCCAAAAGTCAAATCCCAACTAGGGGGTCCTGTCATATAGTTTCCATGTCACAAGTATCACTCACTACACCAGCATGTGCTACCAATTTTTTGGGCAAATACCCAATAATGCACGCAAAGGTGCTATATTTCCAGGGCTCAATTATTCAATTCGATAAAGTTCGGTCGTTCAGACATTTTTCCAGTTGCTAAGCTTAAGCCAACCTTAGTATTGATAGACCATTCACAACATTATACCTGGAAGAGTTATTTGCCTTTGTCATTTGTCAACAACCGACGTGACTTTGGGTGCGTGCTTTGGGTCTCACGGTACAGTTGTTTTGGTGAATTTTAATCCGACAATGACATATTGCAGAAAAATGGGAATAATCTTACATTAAAGATACAAATAAAAACGAGCCAACAATTTTTGTGGAAAGCATGCTTGCAAGATTTTGACTGAGGTATTCAGGTTAATTCCTTGTACAACTGATGGCTTTTGTACTGGACCGACACTACCACCAACCCCTCTTTTTTATATTCATTTTTGACAGCAAAGAGCTATTTTGAATATTTTCCTGTGACAAGGAGGCTCAAAGAATCAATATGTGCCTTATGCATGATTAAAGTTCACTGGTATTATAACAAATTAACATACTTCTCATCACCCCTAAACTATCTCAATTTTGAGATACTTACCGCTGTAGCAGACATACATAAATGCATAAGCCAAGTCGGCTGTTCATTTGCAGCCCAAGTTACGCATTTGATCTCCAATGCTAGTCTAACTGTGACATACAGTCACCAAACAAACCAACCCATTTTCAAGCCTAACTCAAAGTAAATGTAAACCATATTACGGATTTAGCTTCTGTGTGAATTTATAAACACCAGGCTTATGCTAATTAACTCATGCCTTCTACCTTAAAAATTAGGGGGGGGGGGGTCAAAATACATGTACGAAACTGTACAGTGAGACCTTGTCCTTTCTCATTGAGGATACGTCCATGTTAGCAACAGTGCCTGCAATATTCAATATTTAAACCCACAAAGTCTGACATCTTGGACATGTATTTGTGTTAGAAAGGTAGATAGGTACATGCAAATGCAGATATACAAAAATATGATACAAAAAATAAATATCAGCTTGAACAAAAGACTTATCTATTAAGAGTTTTTCCTAACAGTTGCAACCAAATTACCAGGGTGACACAAAAGGCTGTGTCCTCCATGTAGCCTACTGGGCCCCTGCAGCTCCTAATGGAAACCAGTTAAGTTGGATTTAACTGTGCCTCACACATAGAGTCCCGAACAGCTCAGTGCTGGTTAAAAATATGTCCATGTAAATATGGTGACTTTTCCATTTGATCCCTCTCACAAGATTGTAACCGAATGGGTTTGGATAATGTGAAAACGAAGAACACAATGTATGAGAATGAAATGTTTATGATAATGAAGTATGAGATCCTACACCAAAAATTACTGATGCTTACTGATTACTGAAACACAATGTTCACCACTTCACACTTAGTGTTAATGTCCCCTCAGAGACAATTACAATGGATTATATACATCAACAAGATAATGATACCAAAACTGGAGAACAACACTCCCTTAAATATGTACAAAGAAATCACCTGATATTATCAAATGTTAAATTATGATTACCTGTCTGCGATTTCACTTGTGACATAGCTGAATGCATTCCCTATATTCGTCATACTTGTTCTTTCTCTTGTGTTATTTTGAAAGGGCAAATAACAAAGACACTTTTTGAAATATGTTTGTAATAACCTTTAATATGCCCAAGCATGTCAAACAGGCTATGTGAGCCCATGAACAATTCGAGAAAATGTTTTTGCAATGGTGATTGAACAGTGCTTTAAAATTATAAAATCAGTAGCACATGAACTGCGACTCTTTTCAAGCTCTAAATATATAATAACAACAAAACTTTGGCGTTTAATTTAACTTGGACGATAACACGTTACCTTAGCTACTGATCAACGATGAACTGAAGCACTAAACTCGATATATAAATGAACTAGATCCTTCTTTCCAACTGAATCGGTACACAGCCAAATTCAAAAATGCCCTGTGGGTGAATCTATTTTTAGAAACAGGGATTTTCTTAATATGACCACTTGCACTTTTTAGTTTCGTTACAAAAATCCATTGATAGGATTGCACATTTATCCACAGGTGGCCGACGCAAGCTTAATGTTAAAAAAAGCATTAGCCTATAAGTATGATAGACAGGGTTCGGTATCAGAACGGGTCATAAGAGTAATCTGAGGACTTTTTGTCACTCGGTATGATTTTTTCCCTTCAGGCTAATGCTTTTTTTTAACATTAATCTTGCGTCGGCCACCTGCGCATTTATCTTTTAAATATATGTCTACGTTCTCGTAATATTGTTGTTTATTGGTGAGATAGTATTCGCTTTGCTGCTTTTTTTCGTAATTTCACAAAAATAAGTGATGTAAAAAAAAAAAACACTGACCTTGAATTCCACAACATCGCATTGTCCCATACGTTTCTGACCTTAAGAAAAGTATTGTTTTAGCTAAATATTTTGTCACATAATATTTAGACTTTGCTTTCTACCAATTGTATATTTTCTTTAATGTATGTGCTAAACGAATTACGAAAACAACCAGTCTAATGAAGGGGTATTTCCAAGGGGAAACGGCTGATTCGGACCATGGCTGATTCGGACCAAATTACGGGCCGATTCGGCCCAAATGTCAGGCTGATTCGGACCATGTGAAATATTATTAAGTTTCGAATTGGATTTAAAAGTGATATTTATATTTGTTAAAATATGATATTTCTCATTGTTTCCCAGGTACGTTCAGCAGTTCAAATCTGCATTTAATGAAACAAACCCCGATTTTACGCGAGATAATGGCGTTGTTATATATAATGAAATGATGTAAGACTGTTTATCTCATTCACCATTGTGCAAAATTTAAATAGTTTACTTTATTGTATTGAGAGATAATAAAATTAATAACACTGAAAAACAATCGCGAAAACAGTGGTTATGAGTTTGTTTGTTTTTTTCGTCTATATATATTGGTCTCAGTATGCTAATGTTTTGCTTAGATTTTTTCGTCTCTATATACTGGTCTGAGTATGTTAATGCCTTTTTTAAAATCAGAGTTATGTAGAATTTATCTTTATACTAAATAAACTTTACATACTAAAACAATATGCACCGTAAGTTATTTCATTAGCTGAATTTATAATGTATTAATTAATTGTATGCACATTATTATTGAAAGTGTACACTGTACTAGAGCAAAGATAAAACGAAGCCCTTAATTAGTTTAATTGCAAACAATAATAATGAGAGCATCTAACCATCAATGTGCAATGCCGCTACAATTAAACATCATATTAATACCGTTTGTTTAATACTTTGTTTGACCAGTGTGTCCCTAATTAATTTTAATTCAAACACTAATCATGGGATCATCTGACCATGAATTGGCAACAACCCGTTTGATCAACGCCGCTATAATTAAAGCACTATTGATGACAGTTGCCAGTTTACTGAATTTAATACCATTCTAGAACACAAAATATAATGCTGACTTGAAATAACTTTGAGATCTTTGGCTACATGAAAGTGTTATTATATTATATATGCTTAATATAATAAAATATATATTCAGAAATCAATATTTAATGGATTGAATATGTGCTTTAAATCAAATATTTTAAAATGTTTCAAAGGTTACACAACATTTTTGGGAGTAAATATAATGGCTAAGAAAGCACTATTTTCATAAGAAATCAATAAAAACCATGGGTAAATTTATATTACATTCTCTTACTATGTTTGCGAAAACAGTAATATCTACTAAAATAAATCAGGTATATATATATATATATATATATATATATATATATATATATATATATATATATATATATGACTAAATATTACTGCATGGGCCATGTTTTCACGATTTTTTGGAGATAATAATTTGCATAAAATTAAATCATCCATTATGAATTCGCAGAAAACAAATAACATACTGTGCTCTAAACAAAGATTTATAAAAATTGTATTTCATCTTTCAACAGAAATAACATCTCCATTTATCATTTTCTTTATTTTAATTATTACGAGATCCAGAAGATTAGCAGAATATAGACTTATAATACTGACGTATGATATAGTATTGAATCATAAATTTGACAGGACCCCAGTTTAATTTTGTAGAAAAATATAAATAAACGAGAATTTCGCCAACACACACACACACACACCCACACAAACACACAAACTTGCAGAAAGTTGAATGAGCTGCTTTGAAAATATTTCACTATTAAATTTCCGATGCAAGATACACAGTCTTACATCATTATAACAATGCCATTATCGCGCGTAAAATCGAGGTTTTGTTTCATTAAATGCAGATTTGAACTGCTGAACGTACCTGGGAAACAATGACAAATATCATATTTTAAACAAATGTAAATATCACTTTTAAATCAAAGACGAAATTTAATAATATTTCACATGGTCCGAATCAGCCTGGCATTTGGGCCGAATCGGCCCGTAAATTGGGCCGAATCAGCCATGGTCCGGGTCAACCACGGTCCGAATCAGCCAGCATTCTTTCCAAGACACCGCGATGTCCGACATTCTTACTATATGACAGGTTCACTTACGGTTTCAAACTGATATTATGAAGAAAATAATGCAAGCACGGCAGTTAAAATCTTCAAAATATATATTTAAAAAGTGCTTTCACATATTCTGTTCTTAAAACACACATCGGTATTTACATATTGATGTCTGAAGTTTCGAAACACAAGTTGGTACGTTTTCATTATGAAATGATAACAAATGAAAACTTGCGGAAATCCGGCAGTGATAACAAATGATAACTTGCGGGGGAAAGGGTTAAGTGACGTATAGCGTCCTTGTCGGCAGCCACAACTTCACAAATCTGCACTGCACAAAGGCATGGTATAAATTGACCTGAACGGCGTTCGAAGGTCGGCAGCTTTGGTAAAAGTATCAACAATATAAGACGCAGCAAGTTTATCATTTATTTATTTTGAAACAAAACTCGACAAAATACCGACCACGCCGTCAGTGGCGTACTACTGTAAAGGGCGACAATGATGGCCCAAAGGGCCAGAATACGAGGCACGAATTTTTATCAGCTGATTTGGTGCCCCAAGACCTCTGGCGCCCGGGGCAACTGCCCCGTCCGCCCCACCACCGTTAATACACTACAGCACGTAGTTGAAAATCTGATTGAACAGAACGGCTCTTATATTGCAGGTGTCACGTGGGTGTATTGATCTTTAAAGGTATCACGGTACCAATTGTTTTTCCATAGACCTTAATGTTAACATTTAGTGAAATAAATATACCTTCTCTCCTATTTTAGCATGCATGTCACACACTGTCATAGAGAGCAATGTTAGATTGTCAATTTGACCGTGATAGAACCAGGTACTCCATTGCATTTAAGAGAGATAACTCTGCTGGAACTAGACAGGGGTAAGAGTTGTCCAGTCACAACAGACACATTTTCAGTGATGTGCATCACATTTTTAAAAAATCATAAAAAATGCAAAACATGATCTACATATGAATTAACATAATCTCACATGTTGCTAAGAGACTCAACTTTTTTTTAAGCCAGACAGAAACTACAACTCTTACATAATACACCAATCACAGCTAGTTTTGTTGTTTATTTCTGAATACAATGTTCCTACACCTTAAGCTCCACCCCCTGGGCTTGCGCAATTGGTACCGTGATACCAAGAGCGCCTCCCAACCAAGCGGTACGGTGAAAATGCTAATTTATACATGTGAAGCCAAAGGCATACAAAAAATAATAGGACTTTTGCTTCATATTATATATATAAATTCGTTATTATTGTGTAACCCCTTGCAACCATTAGAGATCAATAATGAGATTTTCAAGGCGGTCCAAAAGTACATAATTACAACCAGGCCCGACGACAGAAATTCTGGGCCCCTGGGCAGAGCAGTCATGGATCCCAAAACTAGTTTAATTTTTTGTATATAAAAATCCTGTGTACAGTTTTGCATATAAAACGTGCAGTAATCTATCATAACTTGACTCTTGCAAGGAACAAATTGTAATATGTACTGCAAAGATTAATTTATTTTTTATAACTGAGTTGTTGTCAGGCCCCTAAAAATCGCCTAGCCCCTGGGCAATTGCTCCCCCCCCCCCCCTGCACTCCCCCCTCATCGGTGGTCCTTATTACAACTAAGAGATTTGCTTGATCACTACCTATGTATTCATACTAAGCTGTTGTATCTCCAGTACGTATTTAGTTACTATATATACCCTACCCGAGCTTAAGTTAGAAGTCCTTCATCTAACACCTCCCCCACCTACTCCATCATGCCAACATCTTCATATTTTTTTCTTTCGTTGTTTCTTATTTGTTGTTTTGCAAGTTATACACTACCATGTTTCTCCTTTAAATGCTTTTAAGTTACTGTCCAACATTATTACAATATGGTATGTACAATTTTCTTTTAATACCTCATTAGAATATTTCAGTGTTTTCAATCCTATGCTTTCATTACTCATACCAGCCACATTATAAAGGTAAATATTATTTGTTAATAAGTGAGCTCGAAATAAACTTAGACTTGTTACTCAATCCTCCATATCTCTTGTTGGATTTTATGTACTTTCCATGCTGACTCCAGCAAATAAATACTGTTTAAATCAAATTAAATATAATAATACACAAATTCAGCAGTTTCAAGAAGGCATATTAAAAGGGCTTGAACTTAGCAGTAGTCCGCTAGCCTGCGGCCAGTAAATTTCCTGTTGGACTAGTAGTTTTGGTAATTTCAATAGTCCAATGGCTATAAAGTTTCAATTGTGTCTCACATTGTTTTGTGGGAAGGACTAGTGAAGATTCAGCAGGACTAGTAAATTTCTCAATCTACAAGTCCTTCTGGCTACAAAGAAATTTATGTTAAATTCTAGGCCTGTATTAAGAGTCTGACCTACTTGGAGTAGTACGGGCCTTGGCAAATAACTTTACATTATTCAATAGTGAGTAAAGAAGACAGAATCAGTAATGTTATGTGCATTTTGCTCACAATTTTAAAATGTCAACCTTGTGAGATTTACCAATATTGGAAGATCACGCTGCACAATCTTCCAATGTCAACCATGTGAGATTTATTACCAATATTGGAAGATCACGCCGCACAATTTTCCAATATTAATATTGATCTGCACCATATTTGTATAAACATGTGTTTCTTTCAATAGTGTTTTATATCACTTTGGAAAACAATTTGGACAAACAAAAATTAACTAAATTTTACTAAGAAAATGAGCATAATGAAAGATTGTGCATTGCGATTTGCAAAACCTTTTGCATGACGCTCTGGGTACATTATTGCCCAACAACTTACTTTCACAATAAATTTACAAATTTAAGAGAGGGAACAAAATAATATTTTTTAATTTCAATATTTTCATTTGCATGCAAAA
Source organism: Margaritifera margaritifera (assembly GCA_029931535.1). Lineage (NCBI taxonomy): Eukaryota > Metazoa > Mollusca > Bivalvia > Unionida > Margaritiferidae > Margaritifera > Margaritifera margaritifera. The sequence continues at coordinate 720,295 of JAQPZY010000955.1, read as the reverse complement.
TAATAATTTTAAAAAAACTTAAATGAAGAGAAAATTGTAAAAATTTACCCATCTTCAATAAAATATTACATTTAAATGTATGAATTACTTTCACAAAACAAGTTCCTCCTTTCCTTCAACTATTAACTAAGATAAGCAGAACATCTGAAGATTGTGCAGCACAATTTTCAAATCATAGGAGTAATTTTCATTCTCGTGTATAAGAAGGAGACTGGAAGTTCTTGCAGCACAATCTTTCAATACTGGTCACTTATTATCAGTCAAAATTATTTTCTAAAGAAAAGAAAAAGACATTAATATACACTTGTGTTTATTTAAAGGATCTGAAGATTGTGCAGCACAATTTGCAAATCATAGGAGTAATTTTCATTCCCGTGTATAAGAAGGAAACTGGAAGTTCTTGCAGCACAATCTTTCAATACTGGTCACTTATTATCAGTCAAAATTATTTTCAAAAGAAAAGAAAAAGATATGAATATACACTTGTGTTTCTTTAAAGGATATTTTAAAATACATGACAACTGTAGTAAGGGTAACTATTGTTATGCAAAGCGATAATCAGACTATACAGATAAAGATTAGCATTGGAAAATTGCACAATGTGATTTCCAAGACCTCCATTTTCTGGTCCTGGTCCCTCCGTTTATTAAAATCTGTATACAGTTTTCTATATACTGGACTCTCTGTTTTGGGAGGAATGTGGTCCTGGATGTTCATTTTCAAAATCCTACAAAGATGTCAGGGTAAATCATACACGGTTGACATTGGAAAATCACGCAGTACAAATTGGAAAATTGTTCACAACAGAAATACTGTATGCTTGATCAAGATTGTTCACTAATATTACCCCAACTTTAAGTCCAGGACTGAGAATTTTTAAATACAGCAATACAGTGAATTCCTCCAGAATAAATAAAAGTGTTGATCTAATCCAACTCGGAATTCTCATTATCTTTTGAAGTAGCCAGCTCAAAATAAAAGTACAAGGCTATGTCAATGCAACAATATATAAAAAAAGTTAGTGTTCAGCTGGAAAAGTAATTTAGGAAGTGGACAGTTGATACTGAGAGGACCAATTCCACCATTTCCATCAGACTCCACCTGAAAATATACTCATGCAGTGAACATCCACCATATGCTGAACTATTTCTGAGAAAGGTAACTCTATTATACACGCAGCAATGGTATACAAATAGGGCCACTCCTTGTACAGAAGGCACCCTTACTTCTGGCAAATATTTTACATCTGTTTGATGTAAATCACTATTCCATACACTATCCAAGTCTCTTATGGGCTTGGTGAGGTTGCCACTGTACAAATGTCCAATAATTTCTACTATCTTTTATTTCAGAAAAGTAAAATTCTTTCACTTCAAAGATGCACAACCTGTCTGATCAAGGAGTAGTGTAGTTTGTTTTCCAATTTTAAATACATGTACACTCTGTTATACATGCAGCAATGTAAGAATTTTTTTAAACACAATATCCACTTTGTGTATGAATCAACCTTTAAACCTTTGTCCTTTTTCAAGCCTTTAATCAAACTGAATTCCATTTCTAAATCTCCATAATTTTGCTGTGCTCATGGTTTTTCTTGATCTTATTTTTATGCTCTCCTACAGTAATGCATCAAGTACTATTCCAACCCTCTTCCAGTTTACATTCTACACTTCCTGTATAATCAGTCATCCCTGTTGTACTGAATAGACCATGGGATAGTTCCCTTTCATTGTCCTGGGATTAAAGACAAATTCCAATTCAACACCTAAGAAGCTATTTTACTGGCCAGTCAATCCAAAAAAAGCATACTTTCTTTTTATATCATCATTTCCTCAACTTCGATGAGATTTGCTACACTGGTATGAACCTCTCTCAATACTAACCCTCGGGGGGGGGGGGGGGGGGGGGGGGGGGGGTTGCACAATAATCCACACTTCAGGGACCCCAGGCATCAAAGAGAATCTCACACCCTAAAGAATTGGCTATTTACAACTTCCTCCATGGTTCTTTTAGCTTGAAGCCCTTGGGGCCCAAGTACTATTCTGATGATCGTTTCGGTGCTATTAATTTCAATTATTAAGCGGTGTTAAAACAAAATTACTACTTCTGAAAATATATCATTGGGGTGGACACTCATTGGTATTTTCTAAGTCTACAGTATGGTGGTAAATCATATAATCACATACATATGACAGAATATACATAATTACACAATTTTTAAAGTATTTTTCGTTTGCAAACACAAAATATATAAAGTGTGCAGTTTTTCTGATTACCTCATCAGATTTATTACAAAGTAAATCGCAAACTATTTCATAAGATGGGTATTCGTAATAGTACTTTGGAAGAAACTTAAATCTTAATTCTGAGTATTTGGGGTATTTAAATAAAAAATGGAATTCATCTTCATTTTCCCCGCTGCCACATAAAAAACATAGTCTACGTGCCCTATCAACATTTGTTTGTGTATCTGTAACTATATGAATAGGAAGTTCTCCTAATCTAAAGAGAGTGTATAACCGTCTTATTTCATTATTTTCAGCCACATATAAGTATTTTTCACATTCTATAAGACTTTTATAATTTCTATAATTCTTTAAAGGGGTTGATCCATTTACTTCTTCGTGCCATTCTTGCAAGTTACAATCCACTAACCAGTGTATAAATTGCACAATAAATAAATCAACATCACTAATATCCTGTGATATCCACATAAAGCCAAACCCATATGTACAAAGTAGCTGTCTAAGATACTAGTAGATGGTAATGAAGTTTGCATACTAGATCGAAAGATGGTAATTAAGTTGGCATATTAGATAGATAGATGGTAATGAAGTTGGCATACTAAATAGCTGATGATGAAGTTGGCATACTAGATAGATAAATGGTAATTAAGTTGGCATACTAAATAGCTGTTGATGAAGCTGGCATACTAGATAAATGGTAATTAAGTTGGCATACTAGATAGATAGATGGTAATGAAGTTGGCATATTAGATAGATGGTAATGAAGTTGGCATACTAAATAGCTGATGATGAAGTTGGCATACTAGATAGATAAATGGTAATTAAGTTGGCATACTAGATAAATGGTAATTAAGTTGGCATACTAAATAGATAGATGGTGATGAAGTTGGCATACTAGATAGATAAATGGTAATGAAGTTGGCATACTAAATAGCTGATGATGAAGTTGGCATACTAGATAGATAAATGGTAATTAAGTTGGCATACTAGATCGATAAATGGTAATTAAGTTGGCATATTAGATAGATACATGTAGATGGTAATGAAGTTGGCATAATAAATAGCTGATGATGAAGTTGGCATACTTTTGTTCGTTCAGCTCAGCATTGTAAATGATATCTGCATATGTAGCTCAGTGAATTTTCAAGAGAGCATCTTGAAATGTAGCAAAAATTACTGAATTTGTTTTGCACATGAATGATTTCTTGGTTTCTTGCCTCCCAACAACAGTGTTATAAAGACCCAAAATGTACATTGGGCAAACTTGGTTTAAAGAAAAATCCCATTATTTTGGGGGTTTATAAAAGTCAGAGATCAAGGTCAGTTTCACAGTAACAAGGCAGAAGTCGTCTTGTTAATTTTTAGTTCACCTGGTCATAAGGCCAAGTGAGCTTATGATATCGCCCTACATAAATTGTCAGTCATCAGTTGTACATCATCCATCTGCCAACAATTGCTTGTCACAACTCTAGAGTCTGTATTTCTAATCCAATTTCAGTCAGATTTGGAGCATGGGCTTATATCATCAAAATCTCTGTCAAGGTTGATAATGAGTGAGATCCATAAATATTAATGAGATGATCTTGCATCTGATTGGCTGACCTTGTTATGACCCTGGAGGTCATATATCTGATCCAGTTTTGATCAAACTTGGAACATTTTCTTATATCATTAAGATCTCAGATGAGTTTTGGTAACGAGTGATGTTGCATCTGATTGGCTGAGTTTGTTAGTACTCTGGAAGCCATATTTCTGATCCGATTTTGATCAGACTTGGAAAATATGCTTATATCATCAAGATCAATTTTGATAATGAACGAGAGTCATGCATATTAATGAGTTGAGCTTGCATCGGATTGGCTTAGCTTGTTACCACTCTGGAAGCCATAATTCTAATTCAGTTTAGACTAGACTTGGAATACAGACTTATATCTTCAAGATCTTAGTGGAGTTCGATAATGAGCAAGATCCATGCATATTAATGAAGTGATCATGCATCTGATTGGCAGAGCTTGTTATCACTCTGAAAGCTACATTTTTTTATCAGATTTTGATCAGACTTTGAATATAGGCTTATATGATCAAGATCTTGCGTGAGTTTAGTAATGCTTGGGATCCACAAATATTGATGAGGTGATCTTGCATGTGATTGGCTGAGCTTGTTACTACTCTAAAGACTCTGTTTCTGACACAATTTTGATCAAACATTGTAAATAGTCTTAAATCATCAAGATCTTGGATAAGTACAGTTATGAGCAAGAGCCAAGCATATTAATGATCTAATCTGCATCTTATTGGCTGAGCTTCTATTTGTGACAAGGTGGAGCAACAAACTGCCCACCGTTGTCTCCCTATTTCTGGACTCAAAATCGTGGGCCATCAAATCTCTTTAAACCATCTTGGTGGGAATGTAGGCATACACCTTCCCTCCATTAGTCTTGATTCCAAACAAATTCAGAAAATGAGGGGCACATACTGCAAAATAGTTCGGAACAGATCCTGGATCAGTGATCTGGTTGCCTTAGCAACAGACGTCATGGAATTATGTATTATTTCGTTTTTATAATAATAGTGTAGGTTTATGATCTCTGCATAATAGTCTAACAGCTGTCGTCTAGCAGAAAGTACATATACGGTATTTCAGTGTGACTCAGTACATTAGGTCTTGGGAAATATTGGTTAAACATGAATCATATCACGTGACCTAGAGCGTGAGAATTTGTTGAACTTCTGACCTAGATTCTATGTTCAATTAAGAGTCAATATTTTGTTGACTGGTAATAATGTTAGTGTAAAGGTACTTTAGCGATGTCACGCATAACCTAATTTCTGATTGGTTCGAGAAGGTAGTTTTCTAGAAGGATTATTGAGTCGCAATACAGTTTAAATTGGTTTTCATTATTCTGTTTTGCGCAGTCAGAAGCTATATAATAGGATGTATTGCTGTGTTTAGGCATTCGTTCATCGTTTGTTCAGCCTGAGAGGTCATAAAACGAGATTGGTTCATTTTGTGTGTGGATATTCTACTACAGTGATATATATATATATATATATATATATATATATATATATATATATATATATATATATATATATAAATACAGTACATTTAGGATTAAGTACTGTGTCTTAAGCTTTAATAATTATACAGCTCCGTGGAATTATCGGAAACATTTATAGAACTTGTGATATTCCATATTCACAAGGACTATTTGGAATTTATAACACTTGGATATAACTGATTCTTCTTAGTACATCAGTACAGTGAAGGTTTCATTCGGAACCTACTTCATTCGGAACATTTGGATTAACTTCCGGATCAGTGAACTTTAGAACAATTTAAGACTTTTAAGGATATTCTATACTGTAAGTTATTTTTAATTCTTTCACTTTGATTGTTTGTTGAAATATTTTAATATTTTAGGAAATTAAATATTTGTATTTTAAATCTTGAAAGCTTGTTTGAGTCTTTTCTTTTGTTACATTACCCCTAGTCGTAACAACGTACACAGGAATGTCATAGCGGCCCCCACCCTGCCCAAGCAGCCGAGGTCGACACTATTCGACCCATGTCCTGAGAAACTCCCCCTTCATGCTTGGCTCTTGCCAAGGATGCCCTGCACGAAAAGGAGTTTGGAGCTTCAGTTGTGGAGAGGATTGCAACAACTAGAAGGCCTTCTATTCTGAAAGCATATGAGGGATAATTACATGTCTTTAATGACTGGTGTCACATCATTGATGTCACACCACTCTCTGTCTCCATTCTCCAACAAGCTAACTTTATGTTTCTCTTTCAGGACAAGAAGTTAGCCCCTATCACAATAAAGGGATACCTTTCCGTGATTTCAGACATGTTCAGACATCATGGAAGGGACAATATTTGATGCAACAAGGACCTTTCTGACTTGCTGTCCAATTTTGACATCTCCAGACCACGCTCACTCACCTTATTTCCAAAAATGGAATCTCTCATCGGTCTTAACATGGCTCAGCTCATCCAAGTCTGAGCCTCTATCTTCCACCTCACTGAAGCAGTTATCACACAAGACTTGCTTTCTGATAGCGCTATCTTCAGCATGCAGGGTAAGTGAGCCATATGCCCTATCCATGGATCCAAACTACTTGCAGTTCCGTTCCGATAGTTGAGTCGTTTTAATGATGCAACCCGGTTTTATCTGTAAGAACAGGTTGCCATTAACATGGCCTCACAAAGGAGAGAACTGAATCTCGTCAGGCCAGTGGTAGCTGCCCAGACAGTGACTAAGCCCGTTTTATGAAAGCACAACCTTGGATTCAGGCGTGCATTTGCCACTTTTGCTGGTTTCGACCAGAAAAGTTTTGATAGTAGGACAATAATCAAGTTCAGAATCACATATGGATCGCTCCCGCACGTGTATTAATAAATTGTCTTTGGTTGTGCTAAACTAACGTTATGAGAAGTTCATTCTTTTAGTAAAGCAGTCATGCTCCTGCTGGGTGACTAAGGTAGAGTTGGGATTCTCAGCATTTCCTCCTTCTCTTACCTATTCTCCTAAGGTTAATGTGATAAGGTAATGCCTTTGACGGATAAAGCAAATTTTTTAGTAACTTATGTTTCTCTAATATATACCTGATGACATTACTACAGATCCCTCCAACGCTTCCTCACAATGTGAGCGTCCTACTATAGGTTTCACTCAAGTGAAAACTGGCTACAGACACTCATAATAACCAGGTAGAAAGGAGAGGTAACCTGTAAGAGTTGCTTCCCTTTGTCTATGTGATATATAGACCGATGTATTTTCATCTTTCAGAGAGGGCTTGATTCAGTGATAGCAGAGAGTAATCCTAATGTTAATGTGATGATCTTTCGGAGAGGGCTTGATTCAGTGATAGCAGAGAGTAATCCTAATGTTAATGTGATGAGATAAAAATTTTTGGTGAAAAATAACTTACTAAAAATGTGCTTAGTCTCAACACAAGTTTAAACTTTTTCATAATTTTTCATGTATAAAATTCTTAAATGTAATGTATGAAAGTTGATCATGTACCTTATTTATGTGGTAATAAGCCTTCCCACCACCACCACCACTACCAATTCCAGTTTGTACAAATTGTAAAAAATTTACTGAGAATACCAATGTCTGATAATAAGGACACTCACTACTTTTTGATAAATTTATCAGGCTGCATCCCAGATTGTATCATGATATATACTGTATGCATGTCACTTTCATTCATTTAATTAGTAACAATGTGCTATTCAGGGGGAAACAGTGTACATATGTTCTTTTGTTGCATATTGAAAGAACTTCTCAATATTTTGGGGGCAGTGCATCAAAATGCAGGAGCCCAATATCAATCGCCTATTCCATCTATCGATCCATCTGTCCGACCATTGACATTTCATGAAACCAGCATTGCTCATCAACCCTTTGATGTAATTGAGTGCCATTTGGTCAGTGATTGGTTTGGTTTTGTGGGTTTTAATGCCATTTTTCAGCACATGATAAGCTATACATGGTAGCCAGTATATTTGGTGGAGAAAGAACCACCGACCCACAGGAAGCTACTGGCAAGCTTTCTCACATACCCAAGTTGTTCGAACCGAGAGTCAAACTCAGACATAGGTGAGATGTACAAGTGATCTGTAAGGGCAAGCACCTTAGATCACATGGCTACCTGGAGTCCTTGGCGGGTGAACTGTCTTGTACATAAAAATGTGCCTTTAAACAAAATTATATTTTTCCAACTGCTTTTATGACTGTTACAGATCTGTTTTGTTTTTTCAATGTTGAATCTTCACAATATCAGTTTTTTAAAACTAGAATAGCTAAGGAACTACTCAAAATACCGTTAAACCTGTATTTAAAGGTTACCACTGTTAAACAATCACCTGACATAAAATATCACTTTTTTAGGTCTCTTAAATAAATAATTGCAGAAATAAACTGTCTCAAGAGGCCATATTTTTCACTTCACAGAGGTGACTGCCTACGACAGGTTTGACTGATGCAGTGTGATTTGGGCCATGTCTAATATAGGTAGACATGCCTGTTAAGAACTTTCGTCTATTCTACCCTATTTTTGTACACCTGCTATAAGATGAAGTGTACTATGTAGTGTTGTCCATCTCTTCGTTCATTTCCACACAATAACTCAAGTTCACCATCTACAATTACCAAACTCAGGAGCAAGAAAAAAGCTTATCATTTTAGGGGTCAAAATGTCAAAGTTACTGTGACTGAAAAAAAAAATGGTTTCTGCACAATAACATTAGTTCTACTTCAAAGATCTGGACTAAAGTTTGTGGATGGCCTGCACGTGGGGTAAGGAAAAAGCCTATCGAGCTTGGGGTCTTGAGGTCAAAGTTCAGGGTCACTGTGATTGAAAGAAGAAATCTGATTTCTGCAAAACAATTCAGTTTTCAACTATGTATCTTCACTGAAGTTTGTTGATTACTTACACATTGAGTAAGAAAAAAGACTATTATTGATTTTGAGGTCACACGTCAAGGTCATTATGACTGAAAGAAGAAAATGATTTTTGCATAATAACTTTAATTCTAGACTAGACTACATACCTAAATCAAAGTATGAAGTGAAGGGATATTTTCCATTGGGTAAAACAAAAGAATGTATCTATAGTATGTTTGCAAGAAAATCATAGTACAAAGAACAATGAAATATATTGGGCTGCTGAATGGGGATACAAATGTATATTTAGCCACTGCTCTAGTATTAGTGCTGAGGTCTCAATATTTTTTAGAAATACTTTTGAATTTGAGATTCATAGAGAAAGATGTGACAGTCAAGAGAGATTTATCATTTTAGATATTACAATTAATGGCAAAAGAATAACTCTATTGAATTTGTATGGTATAATGATGATAATCCTAGCTTTTTTAGAAAATTAAAGGAGGAGATTTTAGTTTTTGAGACCTCATCAATTATAATGTGTGGAGATTGGAATACTGTTCAAGACTTAGATTTGGATACTAATAATATTTTACATGACAAACACCAACAGTCTAGAGCAGCGATTCAAGACCTGAAAAACGAATTGGAATTAATTGACCCCTGGCGAAATTCCGATCAAGACTAAAATATGTATACCTGGAGGCAAAATTCTCCCTTGAAACAAAGTAGACTAGATTACCTTCTTGTATCTGATGACATTCATATGAATACAGCTGATGCGTGTATCTTATCAGGGTGTAAGACTGATCATTCAACTATTGCTTTGAGTGTGGTTTTTTCAACGTGTCCAAGGAGAAAAGGATATTGGAAATGTAATGCCCAACTGTTGAGGAACATTGAATATACTGATTTGGTCAAAATGTGTATAAATTATACTGTAAAGAATATTATGTAGGGGGAAATAAAGATGACTCTCTCCATGTTTCTCTTTCCTGTAATGATCAAATGTTCTTTGAAATTTTGAAAATGAAAATAAGATCTGAAACTATGTTATTCTATTAGGAAAGCAAAAGAGAAACGGGAAAAATTAAAGAAAATTGAACAGGAAATTATAGAAATTCATGGGGGACTGTCGAATAACATAGATGGGGAAACTGGAAAATTTAGAAAAAAAGAAAGCAGAATTAGAGGAATCTAGACAAAAATACATAGAAGGTGTTATATTAAGATCTAAAGCTAGATGGTACGAATTTGGAGAAAAAAGCACAAAGTACTTTTTAAATCTTGAAAAGAAAATTATGTCAATAAGACAATTAAGGAGATTATTTTAGATAATGGGACAAATATATCAGACCAAATAGATATTTTAGAAGCCCAAAAACAGTTTTATATGGAATTGTACAAAAGTAGAATTGCTCAGCTTGATGATGAGGATACTCAAGAAACTCAAAATAGATTTTTTAATCACAATATTAAACTTAGTCAAGAGGAAAGAGAATCATGCGAGGGTCTACATACAGTTAATGAATATGGAATGTCTCTAAAACGGATGGAAAATGGAAAAAGTCCTGGCTCAGATGGATTCGCTGTAGAGTTCTATAAATTCTTTTGGAAGACTCTTGGGGGATTTCTATGCAGATCAATAAAGTACGGATATACTGTAGGAAAACGTTTAGATTTTCAGACTCAAGGAGTCATCACATGTCTACCAAAGGAAGAAAAAGACAGAAGAAGATACTTTAAAAATTGGAGACCTATATCACTTTTAAATATTCTTCCGGAGCCATTGCAGCTAGGATTTAAAAGATTCTTCCATCAATAATCAGTGATACTCTAAAAGGATTTATGAAGGGTAGATTCATTGGAGAAAATACCAGGCTATTATACGATATCATTGATCAACTAGAGAATGAAAATAGGTATGGTTTATTATTGTTAATAGACTTTGAAAAAGTTTTTGACTCAATTAACTGGAACTTTGTGGAAAAAGCTTTACAATCTTTTAACTTTGGTGATTCTGTTTGTAAGTTGTTTAAACTGATTTGTAAAATCTCTAAAAGTTGTGTTATAAATAATGGGCATATGTCATAATTTTTTAGACTTGAAAGAGGATGTCGTCAAGGAGATCCCCATGCGCCGTATTTGTTTATCATCGGTGTTGAGATTTTAGCTATAACTTTAAAGCAAAATGTGGATGTACGGGGACTGATCTTTGATGTCAGTGAATATAAATTGGTTCAGTATGCCGATGACGCTTTTATTTTTCTTGATGGATCTCAACATTCTCTTAAAGCAACTATGAATATCTTGCAAGTTTTTTTATTATCTGGACTTAAATGTAACATAACAAAAAAAGGCTATTTGGATTGGAAAACAAGAAATTTTCTAATGAAAGAATATGTCCCGATATGGGCCTAAATTGGTCTTCTTCTAACTTTACACTACTTGGCATAGATTTTTCTCCGGATTTACAACCAATGGTGGAAATTAATTATATGAAGAAACTAACAAATGCAAAACAAATACTGGCAAGCTGGAGTCAAAGACACTTGTCAGTAGTTGGTAAAGTAATTGTTGTAAGAACTCTTGTTCTGCCCATATTCATACATATTTTTTCAGCACTAACAAATCCATCAGCAAAAGTGGAAGCAGAACTAAATTGTACATTATTTAAATTTGCATGGGTGGTAAAGTAGAGAGAATTAAACGTGACATACTAGTATCCCCGGAGAACGAGGGAGGACTAAATATGATACACATTTATTCATTCATTAGGTATATTAAGATAAGATGGGTTAAAAGATTGCTGGAAGATGAAAATGGAGCGTGGCAGAACTTAGTCAATACAAGTATATTCAGAAATAAAAAGGATATTTGGAACTTAGGAAGAAGGAAATTAGAAGAATTTAGTAAGCTCATTAAAAACAGTTTTTGGAGAGATGTAATTTTGGCAGTATCTAATTGGAAAGAGGAACCACAAAGTCCAAACGATTATTTATCTCTGAGTATTTTTAATTTTGTCCCCCCTAGAACGTTCTGTCAATACAAACCCTGGACAGAAGCCGGTATTGAAATTCTGAATGATCTAGTAGACGATCACGGTAATTTAATACCATTTGAAATGATAAAACTAAAAACAAGATGCACTGATTTCTTGAAATACTTCTCCTTAATGTCGAAAATTCCAAAATCATGGAAAGATGCTATCAAAAACCATTTAGTACATAATAAAAATGAACTTGCAAAAACAAAATTCACTCAAGTTTGTTTACAAAGATCTTTTAAACAAGGAAAAAAGGCAACACACTGCTAAGCAAGAAACTTGGATGCAAGTATTAAATAAAAATATAAGTAGTGAGGAGTGGTCTGAGATTTATAGCCATAGAATAATTGTTACTAGAATTAACATATTAGATGACAACAAATGTACTTTCTGTAAGAGTGATAACGAAAGTATTGAACATCTCTTCTATGACTGCAATATTACTTCGCAGTTTTGGTACCGTTTTATTGAACATTTTGCACCTTCTTGCCCAAATATTGTACATTTGTCCAGAAAAGAAATATTTTTAGGAAGTGAACAACTGGACAGTTTGTATAATTTCTTGCTTATTTTGGTAAAATATTATATTTACACTTGCAGATTCAATATGCAAAATCCTTCCATTTATGCTTTTAAGCAAATAGTTGAAATGCATAAGAACATTGAAAAATACACTGCTAAGTTAAATAAAAAAGAGGACCAATTTCTTCAAAAATGGACCTCCATCATGAATATGTAACTTGTGTAAGAATCCTTTCTCTTCTTGCATTTCGTTACATTTATTTGGGCCTGATTTGATGGTAAACAGGAACAAAATACTGTAATATCAAAAAGTATGTCACCTAGACGCTGTATACTTGTGTTCGTCTATTTAAATTGTGTATCTAAAGAGATTGTGTGCCATATGCATGTGTGCATGCGTGTGTGTGTGTGTGTGTGCGTGTTTTCTTTTCTTTTTCTGTACATTATTTTTATTATCCCTTGACCTTGGGATGGTTCCCCGACCCAGTGGTCAACCTATTACGGAGGTAATAAAAAAAAATCAAAGTTTGGAGGGCTTGCACTTAGGTATGGAAGAAACTTATAGATTTGGGGGTATAGTAGAGGTAGGAGTTCAAGGTGGTTATTTTTTTTTTTTTTTTTTTTTGTGGCTTAAAGAAAAATGGGTTTTGCAGAATAACTTTAGTTCAAAAGTAGGTTCCTTGACCAAACTTTGTGCATGATTTGCACTTAGGATAATAAAAAAAACCTGTGCATTCTGGGGGTCTAAAGGTCAGAGGTCACAGTTGTAGTCAGTCTGATAAGAAAATAATGGTTTCTGCTCAGTAAGTTTATTTCAAGACCACAAACTTTGACCAAAGGTCTGGGTCACAGAGACCTGTTGGTCAATAATCTTCCAAGTCAAACATATCCTACTAGTGCATACATAGAGGACTATTAAACACGGGGTGGGTGTATAATGTACCATTCATTGTACTCTTGTTGACAGAGTTATGGGCCTTGTCAACTGAAACTACACTTTTCTTTACATTTTGATATCAGAAAAGACGATATTTGTCTCTTCCAGAGTTGACTGCCTAAGACATGTTTAACCATGTCCTGATGCAGTGCGACATGAACGCTAATAGAGGTAGACATACCTTTTAGAGTTTTCATATTTTCAATCCCATTTTTTACATGGATGCTTTGTTAGCAGAAACTGCTCCTTTCTTTACATTTTAATTCAGTACAGGATCCTTTGCAACTCTGACACTCTTCCTAGTTGATACAGTGTTCGTGTATTTTGTGATTTTATTAGCTCTACTGTTCATAGACCAGAAGAGCTTATGGGATGGTCTGTTGTCCATCATCCGTCCATCCATTAGCACTTGTCTTGTTGGTCTTAAATCAAAATGGTGTCGATCTGATGTCCAATATGGCTGCCACAGCAGCCATCTTGAAAATCTTGTTTATCCTTGCGCCACCTGAATGAATGATCATATCAACATGGGGTTTTCAATTAAAGACTTTTTGTAATGTCTAGTTAGTCCTAGATGAATATGGTTCCAATCTGAAGTCCAATATGGCCGCCACAGCAACCATCTTGAAAATCTTGTTATCGCTCCTGAATGGATGGTCATATCAACATAGGGTTTTCACTAAAAGACTTCTTATGATGTCTAGTTGATTCTAAATGAAAATGGTGTAAATCTGATACCCAATATGGCCACCACAGCAGCCAGCTTGAAAATCTTGTTACTGCTACTCCTCCTGAATGGATGGTCATAATCGCTACTCCTCCCGATTGGATGGTCATATCGACATGGGGATTTCACTTAAAGACTTGCTTATGTTGTCTAGTTGGTCCTAAATAAAAATGGAAAATGGTGCTGATCTGATGTCCAATATGGCCACCATGGCAGCCAGCTTGAAAATCTTGTTATCGCTACTCCTCCTGAATGGATGGTCATATCAACATGGAGTTTTCACTAAAACACTTCTTATGATGTCTAGTTGGTTCTAAATACTAATTGTGCTAATATAACGTCCAGCATGGCCGCCACAGCAGCCATCTTGAAAATCTTGTTATTGCTACTCCTCCTGAATGGATGGTCATATCAACATGGGGTTTTACTAAACAAAACTTCTTATAATGTTTTGTTGGGTCAAGAAAAAATGGTGCCAATCTGACATCGAATATAGCCACAATGACATCCATCTTATAAATCTTTGTATTACAACTCTACTTGAAAGTCATATTGATGTGGGGTTTTCACCAGAAGACTTCTTATGATGTCTGGTTGGTCTTAAATGAAAATGTTGCTGATCTGATGTCCAATATGCCCGCCACAATTAGTGATTATTCATAATTTTTAAAAATAACATTAATATTAGATTTAGCACATTAAGTCCATAACCTGATAATATGCCTGTGATTTTAAAAGAAAATATTAAATACTAGTATGTAAAAATTAGTTACACCTTTTATACTTTATATGTAGTTATTACTCACATCAGTGTAATCCCCCTCTAGAAATGCCACCCCTCTTATAAGGCCACTTTCCTACTGCAGAAGGGGTGGCCTTATAAGAAGTGGACTACTGTATTGTCATTTATCTGGTTATTTACTATTGCATGCTTGGATTCATATGTTGCTGCCTCCAGAATTTATTGCATCATGGTGATATTTATTAATTCCATTATTATAATTCTTCTTAGAAACCTTGTGATTTTTGTATGTACCAAATATTAAATACCAACGTTGTCTTTGACAAATCTGTCCTTTCCCATTGAATTAGAAATACCAACGTTGTCTTTGACAAATCTGTCCTCTCCCATTGAATTAGAAATACCAACGTTGTCTTTGACAAATCTGTCCTCTCCCATTGAATTAGAAATACCAACGTTGTCTTTGACAAATCTGTCCTTTCCCATTGAATTAGAAATACCAACGTTGTCTTTGACAAATCTGTCCTTTCCCATTGAATTAGAAATACCAGACAAAAGATGGATAAGTTAGAGACAGTGCTACTGAAATCAAGGTATTACAACATCAGAAGTGTTGAAATCAGCAAGAAAGTGAATATGTGAAACTTTTCTTTTGTAAATTCTTACCATTATTAAAAGTAGAAAAACCTTTAAACTTCTAGTTCTCAAAAACCACATAAAGGAGTCTGACCAATTCTGACAGAACAGATCCTAACAGAGAGAGTTTTCAAATTTGTACATGACGATAATGTGCCATCAAATATGGCCACTGTTACTTAAAATAAATAGCTTTAAATGTTTTCTCAAAAACTACTTAACATAATTGTGTCAAATTTGTAAGAAAGCTTCCTGGCATAGATGCCTTTAACATTTGTACAAATGATGCAGGTCCACTGTCAGATATGGCTGCGATTGCTAAAAATATAAAATTGTTAAAACATCTTCTCAGAATCTGCTTAGCAACTTTCCTGGTGGGAATGGCTTTTTAAATTGTTTTACAAAACAATGCTGATCCACCATTATTGCTGTTACTAAAAATAGAAAAACCTTCAATAACTCCATCTGATAAACCTCTCAACAGAATTTAACGAGATTCAAGAGAAAGCATCCTAGCTTGAAGGTCTTTCAAATTTATACTAATGATGCTGATCCAATATTAAATGTGGCCAATCTTACTAAGAATAGAAAAACATATAAACAACTTTATTTGAAAAAATACACAACCGAATTTGACCAACTTTGACAAAAGGCATCCTGGGAAAAAAGGCTTTTCAGTATTAGAAAAATTATGCTGATGTACCACCAAATATGGATGATGATGCCAAAAATAGAGAAACCTTAAAACAGTTGTTTCACAACATATGCAATCAACAGAAAGCATCCTACACTCAGATTTCTTGGCCAACTGCTCTTGCGCTTGGCTGTTAGGCAGATGTCAGCTAGGTGAGTAATCTCAGGCCTTCTTGGACCTCTTGTTGAATAACCATGCCATATCTCACTCATCCTTCCTTGTGTCTCAGGCAGCATATACGGCTTCGACGAGAGAGCACCACTGCTGATGGTCTGCAGCCCTAGTCATGATAGTGTTCCACATCAGACCACATTCCTTCATCTCTTTCTCCACAGACCTCTTCCATGTCTTTTTGGACCGACCCCTCTTTCGTCTGCTGTCCAGGGTCCAGCAGAGAGCTGTCCTGGGCAGTGCATCCAGCAACATTTGGCACACACGCCCAATCATGCCATATACATCATCTTATCTTTTTGTATCCAAATAAAAAAACAAATCCACTTTTTCATCTTGAATGCGTTTTTTTCTTATTACTCTTAACACCAAGGTGTGAGCAGCTATCTAACTATATATTTTGATAATTATTAATGCAAAATTTTGTGTTTAAGTTTATCTCTTGGCATAATTAACACAGTTTATTCATCCGGATTACATACACTAAATTACAATATACACGAATATTCCATTTTGCACGTCGGAATTGCTTTGTACAACCTATAAATTAATCACCAAAAAAAAGGAGGTAGGTCTTGTGTGAAGTTATAATTTCAATAATGACCCTCATTGTCAATTATATGAAGAGGGCTGATAAGTGAATGGTCATTTTGCTTCGATATGCAAAGATAAGTTGACTTCATGCAGACCCCCCACCCCTTTTTTTTCTCCATTGAATGATATGAGATCACTGCTCCTATCACTTAAATGAATTAAGGAGCAATATAAAGGGTGGGTGGAGTTTTGGGGGATTTATTAATTATCTTCATTGTGTATTCGTATTATGGTCTTGTATTGTTTTTTTATTTCCATGGAAGTTAATAAATCTCAATTTTTTCCATGGCTTCCATTTTTTTTATTTACTAAAATTAGTTTCATATATGTTATTTGAAATTGTCAACCTATGTGAAATAATAATAATAATAAATAGTAGTAGTTAGTAGTAGCAGCAGTAGAAAGTTATATTGTACCTGTCTCTGCAAGAAAATAGTCCCAAGTAGTAATCTGATACATTATATGTGGGTCATTTAAAGGGGTGGACCTGGAAGTATTACATAACATTACAAAACCAGACAGGTGTGATACCAGGCTAAGCAAGGGATGGGATTTTTTTTTACATAGATAAGATTTGTACATGTCATCTGTGTTGCATGAGTTGACAGCTTAGCATTGCAGTGACTTGTTTTTACATGGCATTGCCCAAAAATGTAAACCTGACACTTCTGTTACATATTGTCTTATGTCATCTTCTGTAATGAAGATCTCAGTTATTTAACTCTTATTGCTCAAAATGAGTCAATAAAGATTGTTGTAATTGAAGATGTATCTTGTCCTTTCATACCTTGTATTGACTACATGCATGTTTTAGTGAATTTCTACACCATTTTCGGTCAGAGTAATACCTAAGATGTCTACCAGCTAATGTTATGACCAGCTGATTACTGATTGTCTGATGTCAGGACATTTGGCAATAAACTTGGATGAGGAAATTCTGTTACATGTGATGCATTTTGACCTAGTCATACTTTGGCATGTGCAACAATTGTTATGGACATGCATTTTGACCTAGTCATACTTTGGCATGTGCATCAGTTGTTATGGACATGCATTTTGACCTAGTCATACTTTGGCATGTGCATCAGTTGTTATGGACATGCATTTTGACCTAGTCATACTTTGGCATGTGCATCAGTTGTTATGGACATGCATTTTGACCTAGTCATACTTTGGCATGTGCATCAGTTGTTATGGACATGCATTTTGACCTAGTCATACTTTGGCATGTGCATTAGTTGTTATGGACATGCATTTTGACCTAGTCATACTTTGGCATGTACATTAGTTCTTATGGACATGCATTTTGACCTAGTCATATTCTGGCAGGTACATCAGACGTTTTCGACAGGTAGAAGAAGCCTGTTAATGTATTCAACCTGAGAAGGAAAAAGCAAAAAATCAAAAGAAATTTGTTTACAAGGTAGGTGGGTGAATATTTTTTCATATTAAAAATACATAGATGTGTATTCTTTAGTAAATATCAAATATAAAGGTTCTTTCTGAAAGATATTTAAGAATGTATGTAAATTATTCTTGAGTAAATATCATATGGATTATTTCTTTAAGCCATTTGAAATTATCAATAATGTTATGGTTATATAAATATCAGCTGGGTTATTTCTTTAAGCCAGTTAAAATTATAAATAAATTATGCTATTGTTATATAAAAACAAATGAATGAATACAATCATTGAGTTTCTTCTGGGCTATCTATCCACAATATGTGAAGCACATGCCGCAGTCAAATCAGGTGAACATACAGCACATATTGTAAGTTTTTCCCAGCTATGTTTAGCACCCAGTGACCTTAATTGGGCAAATCAGCTACCATAGATAAAGGGTATAACTAACTTTTAAAATGGGGCAGAAATTTGCTGAAAGTTTTTGTCAATGAACCTGATGAACAGAATATTAATCAAAGACCAAAATCTTTCAAAACAAACATCAGAGTTTGCATTAGTAAATTAAACATTTAGGCACAACTTTTCTTCTACATTTTTCTCCTTCAGGCTTAATATGAAACTTTGTATGTATCAAAAGCAATACAGATCATGAATCATCTTTAAAAGTCATATAACATATAGCATGGGCACAAGACGTGATGAATCATATTTCGAGATGCTGCTTACTCTTGTTATGTCCCAGAGATGGGGACATATAGCATGGGCACAAGACAGTATGAACCATATTTCGTCATGCTGCTTACTCTTGTTATGTCCCAGAGATCAGGATGTATAGCATGGGCACAAGACAGTATGAACTCTGAGTATCACTCTTCTCCCTGGATGATGTTAAGAATTATAACATATTTTAGTTACAAAACATTTCATCAATTATATTTCCATAACCCTTTTACCACCCCTGCCTCTGTATAAAGTCATTGGATAAAGAATATTACTAGGGTCACATTTGTTTTGTTAAAGTCGTTGGGTAAAGTTTGTCCAGCGTTTCTATCTCATTAAAATTTGCTTCCTATTTGGAATATAACATCACATAGTCCACTTCTCGCGTTACCATTCCTGTCCCTGGCTTCTGCCACAGGATGGTGCCATGGGATAAAGAATTACAATGAGGACACCTTTTGGTGAAAGTCTTGGGTTAAAGTTGATTTCTTTCCTTGTATTTCCATAGCCTATTCACTTTATGTTTGAAATATAAGATCATCACACACTGACCTTATGGATTTGGATGTGAACTCAATTAAGAAATTTCATCATGATGTACCTACCACCAGAGAAAATCTTGGACCTTTTGAGGAAATGCGGCTTTTATAACAAAGTTCAACCCTATATTTATATGATTTTATATTTTCTACCTTTATTATTTTGTGTACCATTTACAGAATTTTAACATCTTTACTTTTCTCTGATTTTGTAGTTATACGTGTTTATGTTTATTTGAAAGGATTTATGTTCCCAAAGTTTGTTTGGGGGTGGTGGTGAGATTTGTTGTTTGTTTTGTTTTTTGCAATTCTTTATCTTTACATTTGCAGAACTTGACTATTGATTTGCACCATATAGCCAGTATTGTGCTGACGCGCCATTAAACCATATATATATACTATGTATACATATGGATCTCCCTAGTTCAGTAACCCAGTAGCACTTGTGATGGGTCGTATAAAGCAATGGAAAATTAAGCAAAGCAAGGGATCATTCGAACATTAAGGGGCCACTAAGAGAATGTGATGGGCTGAGTATCTCTTTATTTTACTATAAGAACAAAACAAATCCTATATTTCAATTGGTTGTATAAGGGCCCATTTAAAAATTAATTCAGTTTCACTGTAACTGTTATACCTTTCTTACAAATGCATGCCAGCCCATTCCAGGGAGATCCCTGCATACATATTTACTACTCCTACTCCTAGGTCAAGTCGACAGGTTGAGCCCTTGGGTAGAGATGTCAAAAAAAACTTGTTGGTGAAAGATTTGATTCCATCTTTTATTGTCGAGCCAGCCTTGGCATATGCTCAACATAGAGATCACTTTGGCATCCATGTACATATCCTGCTGCCCACACCCAAGAGTAATTTCAGTGTTAAATTTTTTTTCCTTTAAGGCCAGTTTCTCAAGTACACTTAGTCACAAAATCATGTTACTGAGTATGTGGATACATGTTGATAACGTGTACAACACCAATTTACCAACAGTTCGGGGGTGGGTGCAACATGCAGGATTTTGCCGATGTTTTGTGTTTTCATTAACGTTTTATCAAATTCACTGCAAATTTCGCTTTCTCCCTATACTGGGTTGCCCCATAAGTTATGTCCCTTGTTAGGCCATGATGTTAAGAAGCAAGAAACTTTTTGAATTAATTTTTTTTGTTTCTTCTTTTTTTTTTCTTTTTTTTTTCCTGATATTTTTAGAAGTCTTCACTCAGTTCATTTCATAGCTGGAATATTATACGATCCCATATTTCCTTTTCTCCTTATCCCAATATTGCTCGGTGGTTATGTCCCTGAATGGCGCAATGGGGTCAAGAATTCAATACATATTTTATCTATGACATCACATTCTTTCCTATCACCGTGTACAACTGCTGGTTTTGAATTAACTCCTTGCGTGAGACCATGAAGTAATAGTTTATGGTTCTGCGTTTGTTGTACGTCATGCATCGTGCATCAATCAGCAATTTCTAATTTTAAACTTTTTCTATAAAAAAAAACAACACTGGACCAGTTTTGACACAATATTGCAGAGAGCGTCCTGGCATGAAGGGACTTCAGATTTGGACAAATGATACTGATCCGGCATTAAATATGTCCACCGATGCTAAAAATAGAGAAACCTTTAAACGACTTCTCATAAACCACTGAAAACAATTTGATAGAAATCATTCTGGCACGAGGACCTTTCAAATTTGTGCAATGATGCAGATCTGCTTTCAAATGTGATCACCGTTGCTAAAAGCAGAAATCCCGTCCTTTGTCCGTCAATAATTGCTATTTGCATCTTTTAAAAACCCACCAGACTAATTTCAACCAAACTTAGCACTGAGCGTCCTGGCCTTTCAAGTTTGTACGAATGATTTTGATATGTTTTCAAATATGGCCACCGTTAAAATAAATAGAAAAACCATTAAATAACTTCCTGTCCTAAACGAAACTTTATCATATATGACAGAAATTATCCTGGCATGAAAATCTTTCATACTTGCACAAATTATGCCAATCCGCCATCAAAAATGTCCGCCGTTACTAACAAGGGAAACCTTTACACGACTTTTTCTCCAAATACGCTGATTAGAATTGGACCAAGCTTGACATAAAGCATCCTGTCATGGGGACTTTTTAAACTTTTACAAATGATACCAATCCGCTGTCGAGTGCAGCTGCCGTTATTAAAAAATATACAATTCTTTTAACAACTTGATATCAAAATCCACTCGACTGAATTTGAGCAAATTTGACAGAAAGCATCATGGCATAGAGGAGATTCAGATTTTTACAACTTGTGCTGATCCACCGTCAAAAACGGCCTCCATTATTTAAGTTAGAAAAAACTTAAAATGATTTCTTCACCGCTTAACAGAATTTGAGCAAACTGACAGAAAGCATTCTGGCATAGAAGGTTTTTGATTTTGTTCAAATTATGCCAATCCACTGTTAAATATGGCCACCGTTTCTAAAAATAGAAAAATAGTATAGTGACTTTATGTGAAAAAACTGATGAGCAGAATTCGATTATAGTTTACAGAAAGCATTTTGACATAAAAGGCTTTCAAAAACATTTTTAAAATATGCTAATGCACCATCAAATATGGCAACAATTACAATAAATTTGAAATTTTAAACGACTACTAGGTCTTTTACTAATGATGGGAATCCGTCATCAAATATGGCTGCTGTTACTAAAACTGGAGAGAAAAAAAAAAAACACTTTTTTAACTTCTTCTAAAAAATCTATTAACAGACTGATCAAATGTATACAGAACGTGGCCTAGTTTGAACGCCTTTCAGATTTAAAATAAGCGATGCTTTTCTGCCATCAAATATGACTAACTTTACTAAAAGCAGAAAAACATGTACATAACTTTATCTATTAAAAAAAAAATGCTTGACAGAATTTGAAAAAACTTTGACACAAAGTGTTCTGGCATAGGGGCCTTTCAATATTGGCTGAATGATGCTGACGTGCCATAAGACGCCGATGAAGATACAAAAGTTAGAGATACCGCGAAACAAGTGTTTTCGATACATATGCTGTCCACAGCATCGGACGAAAGTTCAACAGAAAGCATCGTACTGTCCCAGATTTCTTGGCCAACTGTTTTGTCTTGTTCGGCAGATGACGGCCAGGCGAGCAATCTCATTTCATTTACATGGTTTTTTTTTCTCACCTATTTTGTTTATGCTTTGGATATCACATTATGAAGAAAAAAGATTCCCTATTAGACACACTTGTTCACCTCTTGAATCTTAGCCTCAAGGTCACAAGGTTAACGGCAATGAATTGATGTTGATTTTCGCATGCAGGTGACGGCCGTTTTGTTCTTAAGCATGGGATAAAATTAGGTCAGGTTTTAGTGCACAAAATTCAAGAATATTAATATCTTTACTTTAAGTGGGTTAACAGTTAACAGAAGTACCATAATAGCCATAATTTGTGACATGGTAATTTTGAGATTTTAAATAAATTATACCTCGTTGAATCCAATGCTTTCACAGGTTCCATACAAATTATAATTATTTATTATATCAGCATTAGCTATTATTGTGAACTGTTTATATTTCCAGAATATAGAATTCTGGGCTGGAAAAATATTGTTTCCGTTTCAATTGTTTCAACTGCTTCTATTCATGATTCCTGCTTTCTTTCTTCCTTCCTTCCTTCATTTCTCTTTTCCTCATTGTGGATTTTTTTTATCTATTTCCTTCCTGAAGATATGTTTCAGATAAATCTATGATGCAATCAAGGTACAATATTAAAGATCTAAAGCACGTCAAGATTGTAAATGTTAGAACTCTGACAGAAAATCAGGTGGAAGAAGAATCTTGAGATAAAAGTCTGTTGGTTTTAAACTAAGATACATTTAATAGGATATTTTAGTACATACAATCTTTGTTTTAGATACTCAAAGAATCTCATAAAAACTCGACAAAAAAGATCTCTTTAGGATAATTAAATCGAGATCAATAATGATAAGGTGCCGCGGGGCCTCAGTTGGTAGAGCGTCGGACTCGCAATCCAATGGTCGCGGGTTCGACAACCGCCTGGGCCAGCCTGAATCGCCTATTTTCGAGTATCTTTGGGAAAGGCGCTTGGCTCACATTTCCTCGGCATGATATTGCCAATAATATGTTGTAAGTACCTTTAAAACCAACCAACCAACAAAAACTATTAGATTCTTTGTCACTGCTTGCTAAATATTTGTTGTTGACTATGACTGATTTCCAAGACAGTCTGAAAGATGAGACAGCCGTGGTGCAAACCTCCTCACCATGTAAAGAGCCAAGTAGTCTGCGCCCTCTTTCGTGAGGTCTATAGTAAGGTATTCCTCTGCATTTGTCTGAGGTCATTAATCGTCGGGGGCTTTCCGTCTTCATTTTGGCTTTAAAAAACCAGATATCTCCCGACTGGCTTTAAATACAGTGAACTTCCTCTCTTTGACAAGATTCTGGACACTTACTTCATTCGTTCCTTCTGGTATTAAAACATACTGTACTATTTTCTGAAATTTGCCAAATCTCCTTTGAGCTTCAACGGCTGAATTACGCATCCAGCAGTAGCCCCCAAGAACGTTTTGAGTAAAATTTTTGTCGTCTGCAATAAACAAACCTACATTGCAGGATTCAAATATTGCATGTGAATCAGAGATATAGTTCTTAAAATACAAGACAGGAAGAAATACCGTAACTGGATGTTGTGATTCCTTGAAACAACGCCGAAGCATGCTTATCGCCCGAATGACTCTCTTCGATGGATGTGAGGCATATAGCATCAGCACAAAGTTTTCAGGTTTGGACTTTATTTTACAACTCTCGAGGTACCCACCTCATGCTATAATTCTCGAAGGATTATGTTTGTCAAAGTCACCATAGTTTCCAAGTTTTGCGTCCCAATGTTCCACAGGAACTCCCTTCAATTTTAACTTCCCTTTAGCGTGATCCAGAATGTCGGATTCTTCGTTGTTGTATAGTATTTATCGATGTGTTCCACAGCATCAATTTTCACAATATAATTTATGATCTCCTTCTCTTGGTCAGATTCTAGCTTTAAAATCACATGGTCATCTTCATGGAATGAGTCTTTGATCCACTGTCCAATGTCCAGAAAACTGATCTCTTCTGTGACCACAGCGCCATAACCAAATCCCTGAATATTCTTCATTTCGGTGCCGTTCTTTGTCGACACAACCACCAGCGCATGAACTCTATGGTGTGAGAAGTCAGAGTACATTATGGCGTAAGATTTGTCCGGTAGAAAGGTTATAATCTGAAATTCATTTGCAGCTGGATACGTATCCAGAAACAGATCAACTGTCCAAGGAGTAATTACTAAACTGGATACTCATATCCTTCTTTATACTAAGTCCAGGCCTTCCCTCCTTTCCCGGTTCATGCCTGGAATGATTTAAGTCCGTACCTATGTCCTGAATGGAACTGACCTTTAGGGACTGTGCTCTTTTTCCAGGGACTTTTTTGGTCTTGAAAACCCTTTCTTGAAACTGCTCTGTACCCTTTAAATCACGAGAATATTGATGTATAAATGGCCAAAAAGTCCGCCAAGTACAAACATGAACACTATCAAAAGTATTATCCGAAACCTCATTGCATCAAGATGAGATAGAACCTGGTTTGAGAAGTTGAGACGATATTTAGCACCTTCGGCTTTAAATGATCAAAGTAATTTTTTTTTATAGATTTCCCAGAGTTCAGGATTCCAGACCTGTATGAGTTGTTATATGATGATGATTCAGTAATATGATAGGATATGTAGATAAGTTGACAAAGGATTCATTATCTTGTAAGGACAATGCTCTGCGTGGGTGAGGACATTATGATGTATACTGACTCTCCTGTGCGACAAGTCTTATCGTTGGTGCCATATTGAATATTGGGCTGATCTATCCACAGTTATTGAGAAACGTTCAGATTTAATTCTTTAATATTTTTGTTTCCTTTGAATTAAATTCTTAGATCTAGTTGTAAATTCTTTTTTAATAAAAGTGGATTTTATGCTGCAGTAAAATTTATCGGGACTGGTGTAACATAATTTTGAAAATTGATGTCTGCTTACACAGTTCATTCTCCACTGGTAGTGGGCTCAGTATTTCTCTATTGTTTAGACACTGTAGCCTTTATCGTATAGGTGAAGCTCCATGGCATATAACTTGAATATTATAGAAATGGGAATAAGTATGTCAAAGAAAACTTCATTTATTGTATTTTACAATTCTACATTTTCAAGTAATAAGACTTGTTTGGTAATAAGAAAGGAAAACAAATTCTATATTAACCGACTAAATCATCAATGACTGTTTGTATATTTTCTAAACTTGAGTACTTAGTATGAGAACATTATGATTAAAAACGGATGAAAATTATCGTTCTGTTCGTTTATCCCCTCCCCAGCACCGCCTCAAAGAATTTACCAATTAAAAGAAGATTTTGCATGTCTATATTCATATTACAATATTTCATCATCTCCAAAATTATGGACTCTCCGTCTCCGTTGTACATGCTTGAAATTAAATGTACTCATGAACATACAAGTGAACAAGCATTTTAATTCCCCACCATTTCCAGACAAAGCGCGAGAACAATATATATTATAAAGATTTTAAATCGGAGAGATTTTATGAAAGATTTTGTACAATTAAATTAGTAAATAATGATTTAGGTAAATGAAGTATTAAGAAGACTTATGACTATTTAAAATGTGAGACCATTTTCTTATATTTTGAATTATGGTTTTGGGCTATATATACCGATTTTTTTCCGCATTATATCTATCTTTATTTATAGGTACTCAGTACGGTCGGATCTTCCACAGCTATCTTTTTTTTTTTTTTTCTAGAGCTGAGATTTCCTCTTAGATATTCTCATTTTGGTGCAAAAAGTTATATTATACCGGAAAAGGAATCTAAATTGATTTTGATAATGAGAAACGCAAAGCTGATTGCGAAAGAACGAATAATGTTCGTTTTTATTGATATAGTAGACTACAAAGTAAATATTTTCTTCCAAATCTAGGACAAAAATATATGAATTTACCAAAAATATGTGGTCAGTATAAATGTATGAAAAAAGAGATTAATTTTGTACTCGGGGGAATATAAATGAAAAGTATTTATATTTAAAATGTAATTTAATTTTGATTAAGCTTTTTATTGTTATAAACGGTTGGGGGGGGTGCGTTTATTGAGGTATGCACACAATAATGCAGGAAGATCATAACAGTAGCAGTCAACGTGCTGCATATATCACAACTTGTCAGTTAATGCAAATTTGGTCTCCCGATTTGACTGTTGCACCTTACTTGTGTCTGGCTGTTGCACCTTCTTTGTGTCTGGTAATACTCGAATTCAGCCAATGTTGGTGGAAGTCTGGACCGGCTAGGCTGTTTAGTAAGTGTCCTTGTATACTTCGACCGCAAAACTGAGATGACATAAAATTAACACAAACACAGTCTGTCGCAAGCTCTATTTCCGGCGCTGACAATATTTTATTCTGTATCTGTGGAAGTATAAGTATTGACTTCCGGAAACTGGTTGTTTTGGTACTCCACTTGAACATGTTTTGATTTTTTCCAAGAATTTTCCAATTTTTTCGCTGCCTACAAAATGGGAACAAGAGACTTCTACCGGTCCAAGAAGAGGTGAAATAATTGCTGAGACAATATGGAACTGTGTCAAGTTGGAATGGGCTTTCAACCCGCAGTTAACGCATTTAATGAACTGGAAATTAGTTCCTTTGTCTTGGAGACAGCGGTTTCGTCACCTTCCACCCTGTCCTTACCATGGTTTTTGTGTTGCCCGCACTTTGAACTTGTATATCGAAACGTACGTAGGTATGATGTTGCGTGAGTTTTTTTAACACAGTGAACGGCAGTATAGCTTTAAAAATCTGTAATGTGACCTCCGATTCTACAACCCAGAAAGCTTAATTTTTACAAACGGCACTTGTTTTAACTGGGAATACAATCAACAAGATATTAATTACTAGACTGACATGAGTTCCAAAGTTTTCCAGGGTCAGTTTGGTGTTAATGAGAATGTTAACATTAAAATGAACATTCAGCCCAGACAGCACAGACATGACTGCGGTAACCTGACACTGGTTCACACATGTCCAGTATATATGCTAGAAACATGCACTGTTATAATCCTCTCATAACAGCATCTTAACCCTCCCCCCCCCCCTCATTAAGAGAAAATTGTTAAGAAATAGTTTTTGACATAATGTTAAGAATGTCTCACAGAAACAACGATTTATTAAAGTTCATTGTCTTTCACTGCCTCAGATTCGGCAAGAAATGTTAAAATATCATCCTTCGCTTGACAGTTGTATGTTTGAAGCTTGACTTTGAATGGGAAGCTGTCATTCTTGTATCTACATCTTTCTGATGTCTGATTTTTTTCTACCTCTAACTTCAGCTCTTTCAGTTTAAGACTGTGCTCCATTCGTAATTTCTCCCTTTCAAGTTCAGTATCAAACTCACTCTCCTTCTCTATCATTCTCTTTGTGTTTCCTGTCTTCTTTCGTGTTTGCTTTCCTTTAGGAGGAGCCATTACTTCCTCTTTCTTTTTTGATTGGCATCAACGTCTGTGAATGTTATTAACTTTTTGTGCAGCTCCCTGTTTTGGTCTTTCATAAACTTCTCCTTCAAAGTCAACTTCTACTTCTTGTGGGGGGGGGGGATACCGGGTGGCCGAGTGGTCTAAGGCGTTCGCCTTTACATATCACTCACACGTCTCACCTCTTCCTCCACTAAATATACTGGCTGCCGTGTATAGCCTATCATATGCTGAAAAACGGCGTTAAATCCCACAAAACCAAACCAGTCTACTTCTTCCGCCATAGCATCGCTTGCCTCGAGAAGTACCAATTCCACCGAAATCAACTGCAAATATTCATCAGAACATAATCCACAGTTTTAAAAATCTGCCCAAATTCCACCGAAATCCACTGCAAACTGTAACTTTACTCTAAAGACTGTCCCAATAACAAATTCCACTGAAATCCACGGCATTTTGCTAAAAAAACAAAAACAAAAAAAACAAAAAAAATTCACATTTCAAAAAACAAAGTTCACGGTACAACAAAAAATATTAACATTTTAAAAACACAGTTATGTTTTTCTTTCATGATGTATCAAATTTACATTTCAAAGAATAAAGTTCATGTTTTCTTTCGTTCATTTCACTCACGACGTCTTTGGCATAATCAGTCACCTCTTGTTTGCATGTGTCGAATCCAAGACTTTTTCAGTCACGTACGTCCTTCCAGTCGTAAATTTGTTGATCTAGCCCACATGCTATACACACTTCTTGGTAAGCATGAAGAGTAGATAAAGTGCGAAGAATATCTTCTTCACACGGTGGTAGATTTGTATTCATCACTAATCGCATCACTTTTAACACAATAAGTTTTTTGTGCATTGAAAAGGTTTTGGTGGTTATATCTTTGCATGTACTGTTCATAAATGTGCCATGGAGAATCTGCCAGTAAACGAAATTCAACAAACGTAGTCACTAACACACACACACACGACACGTCATCCATAAATCAAAAGAATCAGTTATTTTAAAAGGAGTTGATGATCCACTATGTCTTGAACGGTGTCATTCACTTCCTTCCATTGAATTTGGTGTAACACTGATGACAGAAGTCGATGCATGGCAAGTTTTATAACGTCTTAGCAATTTTTAAGGGTGATCGATGTGCATGCAATTATCGGTGTCACAGTAAAGGACTTGATCTTCCAAAGGTTCCAGGACAGAATACAATTTTAAACGGGCATTGACTGTCACTTGATCACATTGTCAAACTCGTCTGGTGGTGCAAACTCTGGGACTTCTTCGTAATTCACCAAGACTAAATCTTCAGGTATGATTTCCAAGTGTTTAATGAGTTTTCCTTTATCGTTGATGAGTTGAAAGTATCGACTTGGATCAACCAAGTATTCGATCTTTGGCAATATCGGATGTTGAGCCAGTTTTCTCCACAAACAATTCAGCATGACTTTAGCAATCGATCGTCTTCCTTTGGTCTGTACTACGTGTTCCAACGTGATGCCTTATATGAATTAGTACGGTTCTTGGAATTCATCTTTGCCTTCTGGAGTGTGACACCAAGAAGGATAGCAGCTAGCTTCTTGCTTCGGTTTCAGAAATTTGTTGATGTAGCCTTAAAAAAAATCCCTGGACTCGAGTCGTCATCCTGTTGCTATTGTTCTGTGGTAGGAAAATGCAAAATTCCACGTGTTTAATGAGTTTCACTTTATTGTCGATGAGTTGAAAGTATCGACTTGGATCCACCAAGTATTCAGTCTTTGGCAATATCGGATGTTAAGCCACTTTTCTCCACAAACAATTCGGCATGACTTTAGCAAACGATATCGCCTTCCTCTGTTCTGTTCTGTTCTGTTCTACGTGTTCCAAAGTGATGCCTTATATGAATCAGCACGGTTCTTGGAATTCATCTTTGCCTTCTGCAGTGTGACACCAAGAAGGATAGTAACTAGCTTCTTGCTTCGGTTTCAGAAATTTTTGGCGTAGCCTAAAAACAAATCCCTGGACTCGAGTCGTCGTCCTGTTGCTATTGTTCTGTGGTAGGAAAGTGCAAAATTTGCTTCACTTTTAACAAGCTGTATCCACGATCGAGAGCATGAAACAATTCGACACTAACCCACGTTCCTTTAAAGATGCGCCTTTGGTCCTCGTGCCGACAAGGCTGGTCTTGATTACACGTTCAGCACACATACGACATAATGGAAACATCAGTTAACCATGGCAATGATGAGGTAAGAAGGGACGGTACAAATTCGTCAGTGGAAGAACTTTACATCTGATCAAGCCTTCGTACTGGCGAATGTGTTCCATGCCGATGTGTTCTGTCAGATTTTCATTCATTCGCTTGCATATTCATTCAGTCAGTCAATCAATTAAGGGACAGCTTTTGGAGCTATACGTCTGTAAACTTTCTCTCCTTTCAAGGAACTCTCACTCAGCTGTTATAAATTGTTTGCCTTAGAACCCGACCAGTTCAGATTTAATGGTTTATAATAATCGACACCTTGCCTCCTATTGTTTATGACAGGTGCAGTAGAAATAAACAGGTGCCCGTAATTTCAAACTGGAGAATGATGAGTAGCATGCGTAATGACGTCAAAGCTCTAGAATTCTTCCAGTCCTTTCACATTCCACAAAGTACATCGATCTTTTATATATATATATATATTTTTTTTATACTGCTTCTTATCTGATTTTGAACTTTGACATAAGTATTAGAAACATTGAGTTTTAAATAGCTGCTGTACAAGGGAAGTAGCTCTGTTCGTATTAAACTTTAGTTTACAAGGAAGAGGCTTTATAGGACTTACCTCCCTTATATTAAATGCATCAAAATTTCAATACAAGTTCCAGCGTTTTCTTTCTTGGCTGCTTTCTTTGTTGGTTCGTTGCTTTATGATGAACTTAGAGATTTGTAGTTCTTTGGTAACTGCTCTAATGAAGATGCATTGTATAACTTGGTTTCATTAGTGAAAAATAAAAATAACAGCATATTTTATGGACGAGTCCCAGGCTATGGGTTGTGCTCTATTCCCTAGTCGCGAAAATATTTATTTTTTCACAAATAATTAAAATCGCATATATATATATATATATATATATATATATATATATATATATATATAGGTACGCCAACACGATCATAGTTCTTTAATGTCGATTAAAAGTTAAGTTCCCAAAATGTAATGGTAAAAATTGCAATAACAATAAGGAAGATAAACCATTCCATATAAACTTATATAGTCCCATGCCGATGTGTTCTGTCAGATTTTCAGGGTGACCGGTGGGGTAATCGAGCATCTTTACACACAAGGATACAACCAACACACATCGATGTATTTGATTTGTTCTCCTTGAGATTCGTCAACTTCGTACAGCAAACGTGTAGCATTGGTCCGTCCTCCAAACAGTCGCGTTGATTCAAAGTTCGAAGTCTACCACATTGTACTCTTCCACGATGCGTCAAATTTTTTTTATCTGTTTTGAAAGGTCGATCGTAGTCCTGTTCCCACGTTTCTATCACTTGGTATCCTTGACTCGATAAACTCTGGCGTCGTTGGTATTTTTTGTCGTACAACTCTTCCATGGTGAACTCTCACAAAGGAATTTTCAGGTCTCGTTGAGGATAACTAGTTGGGCATCCATGAAATAAACATTCCTGAAATTCGTACACGATCTGTGGGTTTTCAAAATCCCAACCATCCACGGAATAAAATCCAATCTTCTTTTCTCCACCGTTTTTAGCATGTTGTATCCACTTGTCTTGAGTTTCACACAAGTAATGTAACCAACGCAAAGCTTTGACTGAATATCGACGGCAGACAACAGATCGATAGGACTGAGGTGATATGATGACTAGTTCTTGGGCATGAACTTTTTTCGGTATGTTTATTCACACGCTTTGACAATGGTAGAATCTTTCTTCAAGGGATCGATAACTCAGTGATCCATAAATAATTGTCGAAATTTTCCACAACAAAGTCTTAAATTGTCCACATAGGATCGACAATTTTTTAACATTTCTGGAAAATCAAAAGAGTGTGAAGAGTGGGTTTGGTACCAGGCGTAGAAAGCTTCTCGTTCTGTTCGCATACCGTTGAGGTCATAGAAGTGAACTTCAGGCAAATGTGGGAGCACGACGTGATGATTTGCTTCGCTATTGAAAAAGTGTGCAAAGTAGCCTTTAGCCATTTCTGTCATTCCAAACGTTTTAGGCATTATACTCAAAGGCATAGCCAAATAACTCATGAAATCTTTAAAGTGTACTTTTCCTACTTTCATGTAAATGATTTTGGCTTCGTTCATGGTGACTGTTGGAAATTCGGTTCCTTGTATATAATAAGATTTCAAAAGAAACTGTTGGTCGTATCCAGAGAAATTGTGAGCAATGACTAGCGTATCGATGACAGTTTCCGTAACAATGTACTTATCCTTCGCTCCAAGTGTCGTCGGTGGGGTCTAAAATCCACTTAGCAAAATCAGAACGATTACGAGAGCCAAGAAATATTTTTTCGCGTCCCCCTGGAATCAAGCTACAATTCCGACAGTGATAAAATGAAGGTTCTTGAATGCAGATGTTGCAAGCGCGATGAGTCACACAAAAACTAGGAATGTGAATTCCAGTATCTTGAGAAAATTCGAAGTTAAAAAATGATAAAAACCCACCTGATGGTCCTGTTTCTATTTCTTGTCCTGGTCGTCATTCAATAGTTCCTCGGATTCGTTGTCATATCTTTGAATGTAACATTGGTGATGCAACTCGACGACTGGGTCACAAAAACGACATCGTTTCTTTCCTGCATAAACGTGAAACTTTTTGTTATTGGTATGAACATGCTGCTTACAAGTGGAACACACTGTCAATAATTCGCAAGCACATTTCTGTTGTTGGAACTGTTTCATGCCATGTCGCTCGTAACACGCTGAAATGACGAGTGTTCGCTTACAAGTAGAGCATTTAATCCTTTTTTGTCCTACAGAAATGCAAGATTTGGAGGCTAAACAGCCCCGACGTCTCTCTCCACAATGAATATGGTACTCCTGACTGTTAAATCCTTGGTCACATTTGTCGCAATAGTAACTGTTTCCGAGAATTCCTGTGATACTAGTAATATCATCGAAATGATCTTGGTGATGATAAATGTTTTACCACATTTCTTGGATTATAAAAGTAAGCCAATGCCTGTCCTTAAGTATGTGTTTTTACTTCTCTCCATCCTGTTTAACGTCTGTAGAAGGCTATGTTTGTGTATGTGTGTAAACATTCCTTCTATCACTCCATGTTTGAGAGTGACTATGTATGTTTGTCTATGTTTAAGCACTCCTAATCTTTTCTCTTCTTTCACTCCATGTGTGATAGTGTATAAGTATATTTGTCTATGTGTGAGTGCTCCTACCAGTCGGTTAGTAGATGAGTGGGTGTTGATCACTCCAAATGATGTGTTGGATATTAAATGTGGGGGTAATGGAACGTATATGACTGGGTGTTGGTCACTCCAAACTATGTGTTGGATAGTAAATGTCGGGTTTTGGATAGTAAGTGTTGGAGTAATGGATAGTACATAAGTGGGTGTTGGTCAGTCAAAGTGCATGTTAAACCAATGGAAGTTTATAACATTACATTTCCCTTGTTGCCATATAGACCCATACTGTTAAACGTAAGGATGTTTTGGATATTACATTTCCCGTTAGAGCTATGGAGGCCTACAATGTTAAACCTATGGACATTTTTAGCATTATATTTCCCGTTAGAGGCTATAGATTCTATTGGCCCCCAACAACCCAATAATTATAGCCTCAATGTTAAATTCCCGTTTGAGGCCACAGAGGACCCCCACTCCCACATGTTAAACCTATAGACTAAATGCGAACTGTTAAATTCCCGTTAAAGTCCGGAGAGGCCCATACATATTAAACCTATGGCGCAACGGTAAAATTCCCGTTAGAGGACATATCGCCACAGTATACATATTTATTTTTACCTCAAAACTCAATGTCATAGCCGTTAATTGTGGTCAGGAGCCGTTAATTGTGGTCAGGAGTCGTTAATTGTTTTCAGGAGCTGTTAATTGTGGTATTTAAAGGAGTCGTAGGTTCTACAAGTGTTTTGGGAGCCGTTAGTTTTGGTCCATAAAAATTGTTAATCACCATCGGGTACCTACGGTTTTCCATATCGGACAATAAAGTCGCCGTCCTAAAATTATCTAAATTCTTCTAATTATTGGTTTCCCAACATTTTCAATTTTGCGACAGAAATTACTTTAATTTGAAGAAACCAGCATTCCCAGCTGCTGTAAGCTTCAGATACTGCTTCATAATTACCTGGAAATGAAGACCAAAGTAGCCAACTCTATCCACCAAAAAGTAGTGAAAAAAAGAATTCTTAGCCCCGAGGAACTTACTTCAGTATGTAAAAGACAAGATTGTGTCAATTTCCGTAAATTTATTTATCAATACGCTGAGTTTCTTTCTAATAGTGTTGCATTTATTCCATGTCTTACAATGTCTGCAAAATTAACTTTGACTTCATGCCACGTTCACCGGAGTCTTTGCTGCCTGAAATGTTTACGATACCCCAAACATTCATTAAAAAAGAGAGCTGTAATGGCTTCTGCTGCATGCTTGATGGCTCGAGCGTCTTTTGAAAACTTTTCTCAAAGATGATTAGATAGGACTACGCTTAAAGTTCTCACTTGAAAACGCTTTATTAATTCAACGTAACAACGGAATCGATGAACACTTTATTAATTCAACATCAAAGGAATCGAGGAACACTTTATTAATTCAACGTAAAAATCGAATCGAGGAACACTTTATTAATTCAACGTAACAACAGAATCGAGGAACACTTTATAAATTCAACGTAACAACGGAATCGAGGAACAATTTATCAACTCAACGTAACAACAGAATCGAGGAACACTTTATTAATTCAACGTAACAACATAACCTAGGAACACTTTATTAACTCAACGGAATCGAGGAACAATATGTATATACTTCTCTTTAGCAAGCTTCAATGCTTTTTTGTTAATCAGCATCTCCGCCACTAGTCTAGTAGAACATGCTGACTAACTTTTCATCGACGACAGCGCTAATTAATTATTTCTTACAGTCAACCTCATGGCAATAGTTTACATGAAGAGCAAGAGGGTACATTCCAAATTTTGAAATCCATCCCAGACCTATGTTGATGAAGTTTTTTACTAGCAACCTACGACAGATACGATGGTCTTGACCCTATCACATGGATGGAAATGTATCTGAGATGTGTATATTTTCATGCAGGTGATAGCTTTCTGCTTTTTAAAAGCACAGATCATTGTAAAAGCTATAATAATTTCTCAACTTTGTTAATTGTGGGCGTACAATTAATTGAGAAACCAAGATTTGCGCCTACTGTGGTATTGCCACCTGGTCAATTTTATACACAGTTATAGAAGTTGAAATCAGAATGAAGCAGCATGATTCAATAAACGTTCCAGCATTAATCTGAGAAACGTATTTAATTTTGGCGTTCCAAATGCTAGATTAGAAATTCTAAGAAGGTCTATCATTTTTTACTTTTGGGGGGAGGGATATATCCCTGTGGAGCAACCTTTCTGAAAACATAAGACTTTCCTGAACTCTTGCGGAATATAAACGACTAGTAACATATGGAAGACTAAAAATGATTTACCACTACTACACATGATACCAGAAAATTCTCAATTCTCCATAAAAGAATTAGAAGCATTTTTTATAGTACACTGAATACGTATTTATTTGTCTGTCATATAATTGAATTAGCTTTGTGTACTTGGGATGAGGCACCTGAAACCGTATACCCATACCAAATCTTACTGTGTTATCGCTATTTTGGTTGTCGCTGGAAATTATTTCAAACTATCAATCGTCACTTCTGAGGACACGTATGTATGTTGAGAGTCTAACAGAACAGTTTCACAAACTCGACCCCTTTACTTTGTTTCTTGTGATAACTTGCTAAAGTTAGTCTGACATATGTCTTGATTGTAAAATTCGTCGTAAAAATGTGAGAACATATGTTTTTGTATAATGTAAAATTGTCCATGCTCGTTGGCTCACTTCCGTTTTCAAACTCTTAAATTTCTGAAGTAGTTCTTGCAATTATTCCCCAATCCCAAAATACCTATATGAAATTGAACAGTTTAAAAAAATAAATAAATAAATTAAAAAAACACCAGAACTTTTGAAGTTTGAACGTTGCACTTAAATTTCCACTTAAAATAAAACTTTCGAGACTTCATAGACTGAACCTAAGTTTGGCATGAATCTTTACATTATGAAGATCTAGGTCAGAAAGAATTTTCAATCGTTCTGACCCCTATTTGACTCGGAAGTTTGCCCTTTGATTGCATCATATTGGCGGTAGCATCCATGTCGTATGGTCAACATTTCAAGACTGCAGTAAGAAAAATCAGCTACGTCAAAATTTGGGATCAGTATGTATGGTAGCCACATCGTAAGGGACTTTTGTGGAGCCCACATTAATGGCAGCGGCAGCAGTTTTGTTCAAGATTTGGTTACAATGTTTTATTTGCTATTATTTACTAAACCCATACATGTATTCTTTTAATACTTGATATGCCTTATTATGAAGAATGAATAATCCATTCTGCGACACGCTCGCTCACGTGTTTGGCCTTGGGGTCAAGGTTAGAGTCGTGCAAAATTTGCATTAAGGATTTTGTTACAGTGTTTCATTTACTGATATTTCTCAAACACTTTTATTGATTTTGTTCATACTAGTGAAGTCTCATTAGGAAACGAGGAGAATTCGTTCTTGAACTCAGTTTATCATCTTTTGACCTTGAAATGAAGATTACAGTCGTATGATATTTGAGTTAAGGTTTTGGTTAAAGTTTTTCTTTTGCTTATATTTCTCCAACCTCTTTTTATGGATTCGTCCATACATGTGATGTCTCATTTTAAAATAAATACATTTTAACCTTGGAATCAAGGTCACACGGCATACAGTAATTCTTTCAGCACGGACGCAACATGCAAGCCCTGCCTTCTTATTGTTACTAATGATTTTAGACTATTGTTGCAGTATGTTATATTTGTCAAATTTCAGACTTTGAAAATCATATGTTTCAATGCATTTATTAAATGCTGCCTTAAATGATTCGACTCAGAATCGTCCTACAATTTAATGTTCGCAGCTTTCTGACGATAATTTTAGTTAATCTTAGTTACCAATGTTTGGTCGTGCAATACAGATCCCTTAACATTACAACATGTATGACTTTTCACAAACACATTTGTGACAATATAGGTCCTCTAATACAACTTCTTTTATTGAGATCAATATTTTCTGATTACTGTGTGCGGAAAAATTGCTCTAATGTGTTGTTCAAACCTAGATAAGATGTGTTGATATACTTGCTTAGCATCTCTGCAGTCCTTATTTCGATCCCAGGTGTGGGCATGCGCAACGAAAAGAATCTGCGCATCCGGTTATTTATTTATTTATTTATTTTCGCGTTTTCCTATTTCTTTACCTTCATGACCACGCCTCCATCAGCGTTCGCCTGCTTCCTCAATAGTAGTTGCGAGCATTTATATAATTCAAGTTACAAATAATCAAGTTTACAACAGTCATTCTCCATTGTAAAGTTTGACTATTTCCTTTAATATATAATCTGTAGAAAGATTTTCATATATGAATGATACAAATGCTGCTTTGTATTCCTTTTATCTAATACATAGCTGTAAGGTTACTGATATTACGCAGAAATGATAGTATATATAGAAGGTTTTCCTTCCAAGACTCGTTAGTACCCACTTCATACCAGTAGGCACTTTAATTGCTTTTGCAAGCAACTATGTTAAAGTCACTTCGATCACTAGGGTCCCTTTACCGAGATAATAATTTTATATTAATAAAATTCGTTTAACTTCTACTTGAGTTTTTCACGAAAGAAATTATGATTAAGAATAACATGTCATTAATTAATTAATGTATTTGTTCATTCGCTCTTTCGTTCGTTTGTTCATTCTTTCATTCATTCATACATTCACTGATTCCTTCCTTCCATTTTCCTTTTCATTCATTCGCTTGCATATTCATTCAGTCAGTCAATCAATTTAAGCGACAGCTTATGGAGCTATACGTCTGTAAACTTTCTCTCCTTTCAAGGAACTCTCACTCAGCTGTTATAAATTGTTTGCCTCAGAACCCGACCAGTTCAGATTTAATGGTTTATAATAATCGACACCTTGCCTCCTATTGTTTATGACAGGTGCGATAGAAATAAACAGGTGCCCGTAATTTCAAACTGGAGAACGATGAGTAGCATGCGTAATGACGTCAAAGCTCTAGAATTCTTCCAGTCCCTTCACATTCCACAAAGTACATTGATCTTTTATATATATATATATATTTTATACTACTTCTTATCTGATTTTGAACTTTGACATAAGTATTAGAAACATTGAGTGTTAAATAGCTGCTCTACAAGGGAAGTAGCTCTGTTCGTATTAAACTTTAGTTTACGAGGAAGAGGCTTTATAGGACTTACCTCCCTTATATTAAATGCATCAAAATTTCAATACAAGTTCCAGCGTTTTCGTTCTTGGCTGCTTTCATAGTTGGTTCATTGCTTTTTCATGAACTTAGAGATTTGTAGTTCATTGGTAACTGCTCTAATGAAGATGCATTGTTTAACTTGGTTTCATTAGTGGAAAATAAATATAACAGCATATTTTATGGATATGGGTTGTGCTCTATTCCCTAGTCGCGAAAATATTTAATTTTTCACAACTAATTAAAATCGCATATATATATATATATATATATATATATATATATATATATATATATATATATATATATATATATATATATATATATATATATAGGTACGCCAACACGATCATAGTTCTATAATGTCGATTAAAAGTTAAGTTCCCAAAATGTAATGGTAACAATTGCAATAACAATAAGGAAGATAAACCATTCCATATTAACTTATATAGTCCCGTAATATAAAATATAAAAGTAAATATATTACATGTTTTAAAGGTATGTAAAACAAGAGAAAACGAAAAAAATAATTTAAAATCCTTAAAATATAGCGTATAAAATGTGTATATCGCATATGTACCTCATTCCTTCACAAAGTCACAGATTTTCTCTGGTATACCAACCACTTACCCACCGTGGCTCCTGTCTCCTCTTATGGCATGCGCAAAGGACCTATTCTACATCCTTGAGATCGTAGCGGGTCTTACTATGTAGAGAAACTTCATGAATGTCCTTAGTTATTTTGGAGATACCAACATTTTCTTGTTTTAATGTTTTCCTATAGCATCAACAAATAATCATCTCCTGAGACTTTTCAGTAATTGAGTTCACATCACCTCAAAGTGGTCAATGGATAACCCTTTTTATTTTTTGTCAGCCAATCCAGGATTTAAGCTCTCATTGATATATATTCTTTACCTAAAATATAGTCACTCTTCCTCTTTGGCACTGAATAGTCTCAGATGATTTTTTTATATAAGGTCACCATCCACTTGTTTACATTCAGAATCCACTGATGAAGGCAAATTAGGCGAAACGTATGGAATCTAATAAAGATTTTATTATTGTTGTTGTTATTATTATTATTACTATTATATATATATATATATATATATATATATATATATATATATATATATATATATATATATAGATAGATAGATAGATAGATAGATAGATAGATAGATACATAGATAGATAGATAGATAGATAGATAGATATAATGGTTTCAGTGTTTTTCTCCTAAAACACGTATATTTCACAATGTAAAGAAACCATTTTGTATAATGGATACTTTTTACATCGCCTGACAATGAAGCTAGTTCTTTGACGGCTAGTTCTTCTTGGCTGACAGCACATGCCAGTCACTTTGATTTTTGCCAGGGTCCATCAGACACCGGAAGCCGCTCATCTGTTCTGTCTGTTCGTATTAACCATTGAATTCCCGCCAATTTCGGCTTTCTCGTCTGTGGGCTGCTGTGAAACTGGACACTTGACCGGTCGTGCAGACCGGAAATTAAAAGCCATCTTTTGTAAGTATGGCATATTCCAGATTCCTTTTTTTGTGTCCTAGAGAGGGCAAACATAAAGAATTAAACGATAGATAATGAAGACAAATTTGTAGTAGGGCATGCCCATTGAATTTTCGGGGGTGGGGTTGGGGCCTGGGATTTGTTTTTTGTTTGTTAATTTCCGGTCCCGAAATAGCTTTAAAAAATACTCTTCCTCTGACTTGTAGAAAAAAAAGAACTAAAGCCAAATATCATATTAGCAGAAGAAAAATTATCTTGAGTTAAAATAAAAATAAAAATATCCTGGTTGGAAACAAAATTCCAGTCTAGAAAGTAATGGTTGGTCCCTGAAAACTTTATACAATGATACGAGAATCTTTGCTATGAAAAAACTGCAAAAAAATTATTGCACCATAATAGGTAAAAGAAAAAGAAAGTCCTGAGGCCCACTGGGTGTCTGAGGGCTTCTTTGACAAAGTTTACGCTTGGGCAGGTGTAAAAATAAAACGTTCCTATATATGTGCGCCCGTATCACCGTAACACGACGCATGACTTGAGTTTAGAAATGGCGGTTTCACAATCATGATTTCCTATGCCATGAGTTAACTGTTTCTCATATACATGATTGCAGTTGTTTCTGCCTGTATTATGCGTTCTGCTTTGTGACGTCAGCTGTACACAAACATCGTTGTGCCGAGGGTCCATTTGGTTCAGCCTTTGTCTTTTTTATAAAACTCTACTTCATACCATATTTGTTAACTAAGTCTATATAGTGTGACTGATCATGTAAGAGAGAAGCCGCGATAGCTCAGCTGGTAGAACACTGGACTCGTAAACCAAGTGTCGCGGGTTCAATACCTGCCCAGACCAGCCCGAGTCGGCTACTTCGGCGTGTACTTGGGAAAGACATTTAGCTAACAATGCGTTAAAAGTGGCATTAAAACTAACAAAGACATATAGTCATATAGGAAATGTTGCCATACAAGGTTTGATTTGTTCCAACTTTATCGTAAAACTGGGAAAGATTTTATATTTATCGGGCTTCGCACTTTACCTGTAACTCTTCCACTTGCATCTGGAATACTTTTGAGCTTCTCAAAGCGTGTATAAGTCATATATTTCATCATCTTATCTGACAAAAATAGCGTCTAATTATAAAGAATGGTAGATTCAGGACCGGAAGGGGAAAAAAATGTACATTTTCAACCCACCTCTACACCCCATTACCGGTTGTTGGTATCTCAACTTGTACAGTCGACAGTTCATTACTTACTGGTGAAAACTGTTATTGCTTGAGTTTTTTCGGTTGATATACATAAAGTGGTATTTTTTAACGTAAATCAACCGAAAAGTTTAATACGATTCCTTCCAAAATATAACGCATACACTGAAAATTTAGGACAAGCATCTGTTACAGTTAATCTTTCAACTAGATGCAAAGTATATTCAAGCCAAGTCGATCACATTTCCTATTTTTAATGTAGTATCCGTTCCCGAGTGCGAAAAGTGTAAACCCAGATTTGCCGTCACTTAATGCGAATGAATAAGTTTCGTTATCAAGCATAGGGTTTACGGCACATCAGCACAATCCTGGCTATATAATGCCAAGTAAAAAGTTTGGTTCTGAAAATGTAAATAATTACTCAAATCTTGAGGAATGTAAGCCCTTCCAAATAAAAGTATACATGTACTCCTACACAATAAATGGTAAAGATGTTACAATTTGTAAAAGAGTATATAGAACAAATTATAATGGTAAATAAAATGTAACATCCTTAAAACGTGGGGTCAACATGTGGTACATAAACCACATTCTTTTAGAAAGTCAAAGATTTTCACTGCTGGTACAATATCTGAAAAGGGCTTAACTGAGTTGAGATAAAAATAAAATTTCTGTCTCACAGGGTCGATACACTACACAAAAATGTGTTCCACTGTCAGTGGACACTGGCAAGATATGCAGTCTGGTCGCAATTCACCTTCAGGAGGAGGTGTGAGCCGCGGTAGCTCAGCTGGTAGAGCGTCAGACTTGTAATCCAATGGTCATGGGTTCAATAAGCGTGGGTCGGCTGTCTCGGTGTGTCCTTGGGAAAAGCATTTAGCTCCCATTTCCTCAGCATGATATAGCCAATAAAGTGTTGACCCTTAAAAACCAACCAACATCACCCTTCAGGGGGTATGCATGGGTCTGGTATGTGTGTTCTAGACACATCATCTTGGGGATTTGTTCTATGTGATTTACTTAAACCACTTCCAAAAGGAGTCCATACATTGGTTGGATTAAGAATCTTTTCGCCAAATTTTGAATATTCGTAACTTTTCTGCAAATCTTCAATTTGGATTGTTTTCATGGATGGACAGTACAGTTACTGTGTTTCATACGATTTCACTATGTTATTTATGTTTCCTTTTTACTTTGTGCTAAGGAGACGAAATACGGTTACTGTCGAATCAATTATTGACAACGACCAGAAACCGTTGTTTTGGGGGGTTTTTTGGTTTGTTTTGTTTTGTTTTGTTTTTGTTAATTTCGTGGGGGGGGGTACGATGATATTTTTCTTCAAAAGACTAGTCAAAGATTTATTCGCTCTCTCTCTCTCTCTCTCTCTCTCTCTCTCTCTCTCTCTCTCTCTCTCTCTCTCTCTCTCTCTCAAGCAAATGGCTGACTGTTTTCCACACAATATGATCTTAAGCAAACTGGTTTGAATAGAAACTACAATTAGAACCAGCTGGCTTTTAAAAGGACTCGATGGTTCACATCAACCATATTCTGCTTACTGAGTCTCACATTCCAAGTGAAGCTTCCTAAAGTACTATACATGTACATACACTCTTGCCTCGATGTATTGACCCACGATCTTTTCGCCAATCGCGCTTGTCTCAGTAAATTCACTGTCCCACTTTACTAAATTGTCTCAATTGTTCCAAAAATTAAAAACATGTGACTCCCCTCAATTATATAGTCATTTGTTTATATTGAAGTCAAATACTCATCTCTACCTTTTTCTCATCTTTCTGCGGCCTAGAACTTGTGAGCTAACAATTTGGGTAGGTGAAACTTTCACAGCTTTACCCAGTCTGGTGCCACAACGTAACTAAATCCACGCAAAAACATTGCACCAATGACAAAAATACATTGTACTGCTGGAACCGTACTAAGCCATTCGCCATAATCATGACCTGTTGTCCTTAGAACTTTTGCATTTAACTCCCCTAAATCATCTCTCCCCCCCCCCCCCCGTGTGTTTATATTAAAAGTCACTATTTTTTATTTTTTTTTTTTTTTAGGTGAGCGGTATAGAAGAACGTTTTCTTAGGTAATCAATTTATCAATTTACAGAGGCTTAATTAATAAAATAATGACTTCCTTTGGGCACAAAAAGTGACCAGTCTGTATGGGATTCAAGTGGCTGGATTTAAAGATGTTTCGATGTATTTAGCATTACAAGCTCTAGACATGTTTTTTTTTTTTTTACTTTATTTCCAGCCATGGAGGCATCGTCAACATTGAGTCAACCTTCTGCATTAAAGAGCATAAGACATATCGGTACGTTCAAAACTTGTAAGGTGCATTTTATATAGATAAAAAAACAAACAATATGTCAAAGTTTACATCAGGTGCATATGATGCAGGTTGTTTTTCATGGAGTTAAGACGGAACCATGATAATATTGAATATCACTTGGATATTTAACAAAAAAATATTAAAATAAATTTCCAACTATAAAAAAGTTGCATGTGGCTATATTTCACGAGAAATAAATCATATTTCACATTTATAAAGTTATCTTTCGTGTGTTTGTTTTCAGTGATACTTTCTAAAATAGATGCACCATTGCTCTTGTTTATCAATATTGCTATAGAAATAAGTTCTGTTTAATTTATTACAATTTCGTTCAGAACAAAGATTTACATAATTACTTGAATTGTAATGATTCATTG
This sequence comes from Margaritifera margaritifera, assembly GCA_029931535.1. NCBI lineage: Eukaryota > Metazoa > Mollusca > Bivalvia > Unionida > Margaritiferidae > Margaritifera > Margaritifera margaritifera. The sequence continues at coordinate 676,342 of JAQPZY010000955.1, read as the reverse complement.
TGGTGCATGGTTTGAATAAAACTTTTTACTGATTGTACATATTCTATGAGCATGCACAAGCTTGTGAGAATAAACTACTGAATTGAAAAATTAACTATTAGATGGATCGTTACTGGTCCTTTGTTGTATTCCCCATTAAATGCATTACAACATGAGACTCCAAAAATTTAGTTATTTCAAAGAGAGTAGATTTTCATATATTTTTTTTTAAATATCTTGCAAATATTATGTACTACGTAAATGCAAACTTAAAATACATTATAGAGATATTGGATCGAACTCGCGAACCAGGAATGAAAGCCATTTTACAAATCAGCTGAATGATTATTTCGTTTACATTGATTAATAACGATTCCATAATGAGAACATTGTATTCCACATCTAAACTAAATGCAAGCAAAAGCATTGACACAATGACAAAATGCATTATTCTGCCGGACAAATCATATTTCAGGAAAAAATCTATATTTTTGGGACGTAATCCGATTATTAGCATCAGTTTGTGCGTGCTGTTTTTAGAGCATACTTGAGTGAGTGTGAGTGACTTTTGTTTATAACATAACCTGTTAAAAAATTGAGGACCACATGGTAGATGGATCTTTCATGACTAAATGTGTTATCCTCGTTAAATAAAGATTATTATTATTATTATTATTATTATTATTATTGAGGTATATAAAAAAAAACTCCGATAAGGATATGTTTGCTGGAGGAATTGACTCTTCTGCAAGATAGATACGTTTTCTTAATATAATTCCAAGTTACCGAACTGAAGGCACAAGATATATTTTAAATCTTAAAGAGCTATAAACGGTACTAGTATGGGCTTTTGGTAAAAATTAGGATTATTTTTTTAGTGAAAAACAGAGTTCGCGTCAGTTGCGGACTTCGGTTCATTAAACTCTGATCAGTGCAATATTGCCTTAATGAAAGATGATACAGCATTGCTCTATGCTGGCGCCACGCGTTATTTATGAACAACATGTTGCTCGGTGAAAATTCGCTCCAGTCAACGAAATGACAAACGTAATTAAATCATATTTGATCAGCACTAAAATTCCTGGAGGAAAGTGGGGAGAAACTAATTTAGAATCCCAGAAGTTAATAAACTTCAACCGTGATCAGACCTGTCCAATTAATTAGAACTCCAGGATGGGTGGTTGGTCAGTTATCGTCCAGTTAATAGGTGCGATCGTTCACTCCCTTCCCGCCTCTTTTTCTCACGAGCCTTTCCCTCGTATACGCATCTGTATTCCCGCCAATAATTTACGGCTCCCTTTCAAATGAAATATTTCTTCATGAAGAATGATACTGGCCGTTAGCCAGGTCTTCGTGCAGGGCAAAATGAAACTCTAGCTCACTCTAAGATGACTTCTGAAGTATTAATGCCAAGTTTCAAAGTTTATTATGAATAAATTGTACCTGTTAGCTATTAGGTTTTCAAACAAATAAGTTCTTTATTGTTGCTGTTGTTGTTATTGTTGTTGTATTTCAGATGATAGATAATCGAAAATTTCACAAAACTCGGACTAAAAGTCCAAACGTGAAAAGTTTGAGTAATTGCAGATAATTGAATTAGGCGTTCAAGAAAAATAAACAAGGTTAGAAAAGTCTTTAATTTAACTTACTTTTATTTATTTATTTATTTATTTATTAGTAGTACTATTAGTAGTAAAGTTGCATCATTTCATATTTCTTGGACTTAACAGACGTAATTAAAGTTTTGAATTGAGTCATTAGAATCTGGGACTAGCATCAGTACCTGGTAGAAGCAATGCTTGGTCTAATTAACCTTTCCGATATGCGCTGCGACAAATTTGCACAACTATTTCTGTGCGAATAACTTTTTTCTACTTGAAGAAACAATCATCGTGAAAATTTCTTGAAAATTGGACGAGAAATACGGAAGTTATACAGATTTGATGTTGTATAATGTTAAATGATGCAAACTGCAGGGCTCTTGACCCACCGCTTGACCAAGCCAAACATGTAGAATAAATCTAAATATTCACACCTAGCAGGGTGGTCCCATCACACTGGTCAGTGGGCCATTATAATATGTTTTGCAATAGACGATTGACATCCCCGGCGCCCAGATCGACCGAGGGAATGTTCCTTTTTTAATTGTTATTTTTCTGTTTCCTAAGTCTTGAATGTAAATCTGCCATTTCTTTCTATTTTATCCATCAAATGTTGTAAGATGGTAAAAAACGCCAGAAAGTATATAAAAATATATCGTCCATTTAAATCTTACCTCGTATAAAATTCTGTCCGATACATTTAGAAAGTATTTGTGACCTGTATCGAAAAGAATTTTTTTTTGTGGCTGATTTGGCCCTGTCATCATCATTTCTCTTTATCCATACTTTCTTTTTTATACACATATTTTCTTTTCTTTTTGCATTAGGTCTTTTTTTGCCGACGGAAATAGATGAGAATGCCAAATATGTCAGGTGTTATACGAATGTATTTTACTATCTGTACGTATTAATCTGGCGGAATCATTATCAAACTTACTCCATTAAGCTTCTTTTACAGTGCACGAGAACCAAGTCTGAGGGTTGCACAAACTTCTTTGCCAGGTGTCTTTGCTTTGTATGTCAGCTCCTTAACTCGTAGCACTTATATACCTCAGAATTTAGTTTACTGTGTGAATCATATCCAGAAATTATTCTCTCCCAGGATTATATCTGAATTGCCAAGCATTTTACTACAACTACTGTTGCTGCTGCTGGTACTATTTATCTATCTACTTACCTACCTACCTATCTGCATGTACTGTCTATCTACTTACCTACCTACCTATCTGCATGTACTATCTGTCTACCTACCTACCTACCTACCTACCTACCTATCTGCATGTCTTATCTATCTACTTACCTACATACCTATCTACGTGTACTATCTGTCTACATGCCTGCCTACCTATCTGCATGTACTATCTGTCTACATACCTACCTACCTATCTGCATTTACCATCTGTCTACATACCTACCTACCTATCTGCATGTACTATCTATCTACTTACCTACATACCTATCTGCATGTATGTCTACTACTACTACTGGTGCAGCTGCAGATTTTATCTATCAAAATCTATATGTGTGTCTGCATATATGATTGTATGTTTGTATTTAGGCATAAAATATTAAAATATACGATGAAATCTTTTGTACGACAGAGGACAGTCAATGTTGATGCCTCTGTGTTTCTTTTATTTGAACATCTGCCCATATTAAAGCTACCAACTCAGAAAAATACTAATCATTATTTGAATAAAATGTATTTATTTAGCCATTCATTATTTATTTTTTTAAATGAAGGTTCCGCTTGAGCAACGATGCATAATATTAAATTACGAAAGAAGATGCTACACATACTGTTGTCAGCCATTTAGACTCGGGGACTGGTATAGGACATTGATTATTACAGTTAGTGTTACAACAGACTGTTGTCAGCCATTTAGACTTGGGGACTGGTATAGGACATTGATTATTACAGTTAGTGTTACAACAGACTGTTGTCAGCCATTTAGACTCGGGGACTGGTATAGGACATTGATTATTACAGTTAGTGTTACAACAGACTGTTGTCAGCCATTTAGACTCGGGGACTGGTATAGGACATTGATTATTACAGTTAGTGTTATAACAGACCGAGAGGAACTTTTAAAAAGACGTTACAATCAAAAGGAAAAGGGTTAATTCTATTCAAATATAACTTATTGCGACTTGTATATATGTAATTAAACAACCAGACTGGAATGGTAAAACGTGTCTTCTATTCCTTACATGTAAAGAAAGATCTCACAGCTGGGTTCAGTTTACCATGAAACTATTAGAAAAAAATATGTGGTTTGCGACTGATATAACAGAATAGAATTACCAATCAACCAATCAATCTGTCTAACTATCCACCCACCTATCTGTATATATGTGTATATGCGTCTCTGTCCATATGTATGTATGTATGTATGTATGTATGTATGTATGTATGTATGTATGTATGTATGTATGTCTGTATGTAAGCCTTTCTGTTTTCACGGTCTGTTTGTCAATAAATCAGTGTCCGTCCGTCCGACATTCCAATACAGGAAACAAACTGTTAAAAGAGACATTAATAAGCATGGTACTTCTTAGGAACCGACTATTTAAGATTTTTATTTTATTTTAATTTATTTATTGGGGGGGGGGAGAGGAGCTTGGGATCTTCTTTCTGACCTGGATTTTTTTTTTCTATAGTCACAAGATAATTTTGTTTCAACTAAAATGATGGATAGACTAGGTTTTCTACAAATCATAGCAAGAGAAATTTTTCAAGCTTTTGGAGGGACCGGAATTTGTTTCTTTTTTTTTTCAAACGACTCCCAGGCCCCTCTCCCGAATTTAAATGGTCAGTACCTTATCTTCTTTGGTAAATTGTACTCCATTTTCATAGCTTCCTTTAAATTTGATAATTAATTTCGATTTTGCGCGGTGGTGGGGGTGGGAGAATACACATACTTCGGTGACTTTTTGTTCCATTAAGATACCAATGCAGCCCAAGCAACAACAATTAATGAAGGAAAAATCCGGTTTGGTATACATCTCTCAACGGCTTGCGACAAACATAACCTTTAAGAACGACAGTTGTGCACGCGCCTAAACTATTTTATCAAATTATTTCAGCTCGCACTTTTCTCGGTGCAGAATCCATCTGTTTTCTCTGAAGAAAAACACACGTTCCGCAGCTCTCCTTGCGTCAATTTATGGAAACCAGATCGGCGGAAATTGGCCCGGCTTTTAACCGGTCTTGGCTTGAACGCCTTTGTGCTGTCTATATGATCAGGTTATTTTATAACGAAATCGCGGATGATAATTAAGGGCTTAATCCATTTCTCAGATGGTTTATACATACGAACTCGGCAGGGCTTACGTAAATTGATATACAAGACGAGGTACAAAATTTTTCAGCTTTTAATACGCTTTTGGGGGCTGGGACGCAATGTGTCACATGGTTTCTGTGAAATCCCACATCCGTTATCGCTTTTACAAATTTTACTCAAAGATTTTACCAGATAAGATAGCGTCCGGAAATTGAGAAACGCTGAGAAGGATGGCGGAAGAAATCTCGAAATATTACGCTCAGTAACCACGCGAATCGTTAATGTTTTCTGTAGTTATGTTCTAGCAGAATCTGATATAAAAAGGTCATAAATGGTTCGCAGACGCGATAAATGGGAATAAATCATGTGTTATTGCCAAATTCGTTGCCTGATTCAGATAGATGTATCGGTTGATCCATTTTGGTTTGTTTCAGTGTCTCCAGATCTGTAAACTAGGAACTTAACGGAAAGCATTTTTTTTTTGTTTTTTGGTCGAATTAAAGTAGTAGTAGTAGTAGTGTGTGAGAGAGATTTGTGCTAGTTTCGTTTTTTGAGTCAAATATCCAATTTCTTTTATGTTGAGATGAAGTCAGCCACTTGCTCAAATCGTTTATATTTGGCGGAAACTTGGAATAAAGAAGTCCCTCTCAAATGATCCAAAACGATTGTTAAGCTGAAAATCTATTTCCCGGGCGCCAACGTCACTTAGACAAAGAGAATCTCAACAGTTGCGGCACTGAGCTCAGGAAAATAAATATTATTTTTAGAGACCTCATAGTGCCAAATTTCCCAAAGGTTAGCTCGTTGTTTGGTTTCACTTTTGACATTTTCACTAATATCGTTTCTAGTCACTGAATTGTATTGGCGGTAAAACCAAAATGCTTTGAATCTCTCTCCAATCCGCCTATATGGATACGAATTTTATTTTTATTCTGTATATATATATATATATATTTTATTTAAAAAAAACCTGATATATAGCACATAGTTTTTCCTTTAAATAAAGATTCTGAAGACGCCAGCAAAATGGTTAGCGAACCGCTGTGGATTCGGAGGTTGGATATACTAATAGACTCATCTGTTGGACATGTTTATGTATCTTATTTTCATTACAACTGCTGAAAAGAAATTTTTCAAATTGTAGTTCAATTTCCTAGAACGTAAATAGATGATAAGATATAAGAGAGATTTACCATTGAGCCGCGGCGGCTCCCTACACTTTTCGTGTTTTCGAAATTTTGTTTCCATAAGTAAAGACATGTACATGAACATATATTTTTTAAGAATTACAGAATTACTGCAACTTCCTATCATCCGTCGTCTTTTTTATATCCATAGTTATAGATTTTAAAAGTCAACGACGAATAAATCAATAAACGTTCACGATGGGGGAAAAATCTGAGGAGTCCAAAGTTTTTTTTGCATTGCAGCGATATGGAGTAAACGAGACATTCAGCCGAGACTGGAAATTAGAAGGAATAAAAACGACTGGAGTTCTCTTCAAAGTAAGTCTGAATATGTATGTATGGATGGATGGATGGATGGATGGATGGATGGATGGAAGCGTCGATGGATGGATCGATGGATGATGTATGTGGTTTAACTGCACGTTAAAACAATACTGGCTATATGGTGCCAGTTCAAAGGCAAGATCTAAAAAGGTAAAGATAAAGAGGTCCAAAAACGTTGTCTTGAAATTTTCGGACCACTCTTGGAAATAAAGGTACTCTTTCTTCCACCATGAGGCATTTACAAAATTCAGAGTTTGCTTCTCATATAGATGGATGTTTTGGTCTTTTCCCCAAATCTCTTAATTTTCTGTCCCGTTAATGAGAATAAAACTTGGTCAGACTTGTTGTTGGTACCAGTTATCAGTTATATACCTTGTCTATATTATGTACTATATACATATCATAAATGTCTATTAAAAATTGTTACAAGTGCCTGTACTATTATACAACGATTCTCATATTAGAGTATCGCATGGTGATTCTTGAATCGACTGCAATGAAAACTTTATTTTTAGCCTCCTAGCAATCAAGACTTTAAAATAAACAACAACAAAAAAAAACTAAATTTTTATTACAACCTTTCTTGCTCTATTAAACCGTTCTAAACGTAAAATAAAAGAAGTCAAATGATAACATATTTTGTCCAGACTTGTAACAAACGTAAAATAAAAGAAGTCAAATGATAACATATTTTGTCCAGACTTGTAACAAACGTAGCAAAAAGAACCAAATTTGTAACCGCCTCAAATATGACCTTTTCCTTTGAATGAACATGAAAGTGCTCAAATGCCTTCGTTAAATTCGTGAGATAATGACTTTTTGTTCCATCTTTTTTGTCTTTATTTCCTTCTTTCCATCTTTTCTTTTGTTTGGTAGATTTCAATTAAGCTGATTTTCTGTCTTGAATGCCAATAAAACATAAGGATTTATGCTCAACGACAGCTTAAAACATTATTTAAAAAATAACAGCTTCACATGTGAAATTAAGACGGGGCTAATATTCTAATTATACACAGTATGGTTTACTCAAGGAACAAAACAAATATATCCCAATATTTGAAGTGTGCTCCGTTCAAGGAACAAAACAAATATATCCCAATATTTGAAGTGTGCTCCGTTCAAGGAACAAAACAAATATATCCCAGTGTTTTAATTCTGCTCCGTCTTCTTCCTTGTCCGTCTCATTTATAGTTTTACTAAACATAAGTGTGACCACTAGGTCAAAATTCTTCACACAGCAGCAACTTCATGTGTCATTCATCTATTCGAAATGTTTACCTTTCACATTTATTAAATTATCGTGTGTGTGTGTGTTTGTGTTTACTGATACTTTCTAAATTAGATGTCCATTTGCTCATATTCATCAACATTACTATAGAAGTAGTTTCTGTTTTATTTATTAAAATTTCGATTGATATAACTACTTGATTTGTAATGGTTCAATGTAGTGCATGATGTTATGTTATGATGTTTATATACTTGACTTTCATCTATAATTGTAAATTGTATGGTTATTTGGAAATACATGCTGAATTTTTGTCCAGTTGTACATATAGTATTTCGCAGCATGTCATGTTGTGACATGGGTCAGGTAGGCAAGTATTTTTCCATTAGAATTACTCATATTCTGTTGTGAAATAGGTCATATACAGATTTTGGTAAATAATTTCATTCTTGTCTAAAATTCCTGTTCTAAAGATCAGTCTAAATTTACAGTTGTGTTGTTGAAATCAGATATAATTTGAGAGGAATTGTTTATTTAAATTATCGTTGGAATTACTAAAGTGCTCATTGACTTTAGGATTAATAGATGAGTTTGGGATTTATGTGAATTCATTCAAATACATTTTGGATTACATCTTTCTGGTACATCAAGACATTCAAGGCTATTAGAATTCATTCGGAACATTCTATTATTTTGGACTTTAGAATATTTAATATTATTTGGAATTTAAGTCACAAATTGCAAGTGTCTTTTGAATTTTCACTTTAATTGTCTGGAAATAAAATGCTTGTTGATTTTACTTGAGTGTATTTGTTTCACTTTCTTTCTATTACATATGTTAAGATCTAGAGTGGTAACAGTGGTTTGAATGTAAATTGTTACTGGTTTTTCATACCTTGAGAATGTACCATTTTTTACATGGATCGTTACTAGTCTTTAGTTATATTCATCATTAAATGCGTTACAACACGAGATTGGTTTAACAAAAATAGTGCTTTCAAAAAGAGTATATTTTTAATTTCTTAAAATATCTTACAAATATTATGTCATGGGTAAATGCAAAATTAAAATAGTGATAGAGATATTTTATTGCGCTCACGTACCAGGAATGAACGTCATTTAGAAAATCAACCTAAGAGCTATTCCTATTGCATTGATTTGGAAATATTCCATAATTTGAAAATTGTATCCACATCTAAACTAAATATACGCAAAAGCATTGACACAATGACAAAAATTAATTCTTGAAGTTTCTTCGCATCCGTTCATTTCCAATTTATTTACTTATAACTAGCTTTCACCCACCCATGACTGGCTGAACGACTGAGTAAATTTAATTTCAACGATGATTGCACATTTACATCTCACAACAAGATCGTTTTAAAAGGTGAAGGTCTTCGCCTTTGTATTATGTTTTCTTTAAACTAATACGACTATGGGTTTTGGATGATAGAACGGAAATTCCTGTACGTGCTTAGCCGGAATCCGTAAAAAAAAATCGATCTATTCTAGAGCAATTATGCAAAGTATCAGCAACTTCGAATTTCTGTAATTTACCTATTCTTCAGTAAACGATCATGCGGACTGAATCATTGTTTCTAAGATCTTTTTACGCCGTTCTAAGAACTGTATAAACCAATGCCTTCTATATGATATTATATTTCTGTTAACTTGTTGGAATTTCAATGGAATTATAATTTTTAAACTAATTAATAACTGATTTTCGCTTCAAAGGAAACATTCGGACCTAAGAGAAAGCATCACCTTGTATGACCAATGGTGTTGTTGTATGTGAAGCCAATATCTGGGGAAATGAAGACATCAAAGCAGCCCTTTGAATTATAACGTTAGTTCGTGGAGCTAACTCTACCGCTGCTGATCATATTTATTTTTATTTTTATTTTATTTTCTAGACCTTTGATATTTTTTCCTTCATCCAATGGCGTCATGGGTACCGGTGAAAGCTCTCAAGTGAAGCCATCATTTTGCGCTTAAGAAGGATATTAACTACAGACTTCACTATTCCCCAAGTGCAGATCTCTCAACGGACAATTGCCAAATGTCAGCAACAACTATTCGAGCCAGAAATCTCGTGAAACAGGAAACACTTCAATCCATAGACGATTGGTTCTTGCTTTCTCTGCTTCTGTGGGCTAGGGTAGGAATTTGTAAAGACGTTATCACAGAGGAGTGCCAACGCTTTGTTTTTCTTCAAAACTATCACTTAAAAGACTACTTTGTTTTAAAACAGATGAAATAGTAATCAGGTCATTTTTATAGTCTGAGGTCTTTTGAAAATATACAACTTATTTTTTTCCTTAAAAAAATCAGTTGTAAAATGTTGCGGAAGGAGACACACAATCTTACCTTCTATTTCAACGATAAGCCTTAATTTCTGGCACGTTCTACATGAAGAAAAACGTAAGTGATTTCCGATGGTCATTTTTATTTTTATTTCTTTTCCTCCCTTTCTTCATCTCCCCGTTCCTTCCTTTCTTTTTCCTTCATTCCTTCCGTTCTTTCCACAACAGCATAAATACTCTATATTTACTTTAGAAACCCTCAAAAGTGAACTAACAAGGTCTCTTGGGTCAAGGAAGATTAGACATGTACTCGAAAATAAACATCGAAAAAGAACGGCTTGCCACAAGACCTTGAAAATGGCTTTAATGTGAATCGAACTAGGTTATTTGGCGGTGCAGATGAAATGGTTTGCCTTCGTACAATTCAGACAAACTTAATAATTACCTTGTCGATTTGGGTCTCTCTTTCTTGGTACGCTATCCGTCAATAAACTTGTAAGACTAACTATTTTCTTGTTTTCTTGTTAAGCTGAATTGTACATGGTTCTGACGTTAAAAAACATACAGGGAGCATGTTACTCGCTAAAATATGTGAGAATAGTACAGAAGAGTCACGTGGAGACATAAGTTGTTAAATTTTCTCCTATTTAATGTGATTAAACGCAGATCTTCACTATGTCAATTTGTAAGGATCTAAACAGACACATTGGAGGTCATGTCCAAATGACACCAGCGTTAATCTGAATTCAATTTTTTTTCCAGCTAATCAAATTTACCGTTGCATACATACTCTGGTTACTTCGTTCAATACACTTCACACTTCCTCCCACGAAAGCGAATTAAATCGATTCACTGTTGCAAATTTGAAGCAACGTATTGACTGGCTAATCAAACGGTCATTTTGACATGATCTCCAATTTTACTGTTTCATATGCTTAAAAAGTAGATTGACGTACCGCTGGGCTCTGATTTTGTCGTATTATTCCTCAATTGTAATTTTAATAATATATTAAACTTAATAATGGGTACTCGCCAAGGTGGAGACGATGGCAATAGTGGCACTGAAAGAGGACAAGACTGGAGTGTCTGTTGAAACAGAAGATGCGAGATAAGATGGAACAACAGGCAAGCGTTAAATCAAAAAGGGGGATGGGGTGGGGGAGTACACAAAGATTTAGACCTGTCAAACAAAGTTTCAAAAACTGCAATGTTCCACAAACATTGCACATTTGGGGGGGGGGGGGGGCGAGGGCATTTAAATAAATTAAAATATAGCAACTGGAAAAAATGTAGAGCCAGACATACATTGGAAACATATATATTTAGTGTGCACACGCGCGCATATATATATATATATATATATATATATATATATATATATATATATATATATATATATATATATATATATATATATATATATATCGGACTCTCAATCCAAGGGTCGCAGGTTGTATATACACCCAGGCCAGCCGGGGTTTGCTGCCTCTGTGTTGCCTTGGGAAACGTTCTTGGCTCTCATTTCCTCGGCATGATATAACCAAATAAATTGTTGAAAGTGCCCTTAAAATCCAACCAATAACAACAACCTGTTGACGTCAAAATTGATGAACATTTTTTCTTTTTTCATGGGCAAGCCAGTTTAAATTTAATGAAAGTACAAAGTGTAAAATTCATAATGCGAAAATTTTTGGCTTTGAATCTTATGAACGTGACATTTATATTTTGGACCCCAAATTAAAAAAAAGACTCCCCATCAATGAAGTTTGACTAGAAATTATGAAATACCGCGCTGAAGCCCTATTGCACATGGACGGCCAGATAGACGAAGGGATATGGACGCCAACACATTTGTTGTCCTTTCTTGACAGGCGTTTAGAATTTCATCATGATATTGTCTCTTGGTGAGGGTTTATTTTTCTTGGTACATAATGGCGGCTCCCCTAAGAGTTATCTCATTGTGGGAGAGCAAAGACAGGTCGAACAGCCCCAAGGACTTCCTGTTTATCTGCAGCCAGTAGAAAAAATATTTTCGACTTGGTTACCTACTTTATGTAGTAAACTTCCTTGAGTCCTATTTACAACTGCCGAGGAAATCACTTTGCACAGTTCACATGATTTGTATTCCCTCGTTATATAATGATGAATAATGAGTCATTCCAAACAGAGCCATTTGGTCCCAGGTCGCGCTGGGTTTCCGGTGTTGGCGACTGGTTCAGATTTAGATAAACCAATTGTGAACAGCCCCCAACCGATTTATCGCGCTTTACAACTGTGACACAATCTTTTGATTCGACAATTTTTGTTTAGTGTTCTTTTGTGCTCTCAGTTTGTTAACTGGGTCGAGAGATAGTGCAGTGGATAATGCGATGTATGGTCAAATTAACCTTTTAAACTGCCTTCGTGATTAGAATAAATATGCAAACTGTTATTGACAGTAACACCGAACATAAATGTACCTTCAAATGTACCTTCCTATTGTTCCGCGGTCGAGCAAAATAGCCACGACATATCTAGTGTAATATATTTCCTAATACAACTTAAGGTTTCAGGTACCACATACTTCAATATTATCAACATTGTCAATGCTGCTTTGTGCTGCCAATGTGAAATTTGGTTTGGATTTTTATCGAGTTAGCTATATTAGCGACCTTTTGATCAGTACATTTTAGACAAGACAGTGGTGGACCTCCTCAGAGGGGGGGGGGCGTCGTCGTCGTCGGAGTTTCTTTTTCTTTTTTGCCAACCTCCACCCTCCCACCCCCACCCCACATCTAAGCCCCGGTTTGAGGGCTTAGATTGGGGGTGGGTGGAGGTTGGCAACTAACATAAAAATTGTTCTCTGTGGCAAAGTAGAGGTGCCAATGGAGAACATAGCCCCCGGGCGCCTCGGTAGTGGCGCCACTAATGAACATTGCCTCCTGGCGCCTCGAACCCTCGCGCCGCCACTGAGACAAGAGCATCAGTGATGAAAGAGCTGACACTTGCAACATAAATCAATTGTTAAGATACGACATAAAAATTAAAAAAAAAACACGAGTTGTACCTTGAAACAGATCCATGCAAATGACTCGGATGTATCTTGCAGACAAGCTCTGCCAATCAAATTGACGCAATCTCACAAAATATTTTCCTTTAAATTTCTAAACCTAATATATATCATAGTGACCCTTTAAAGAGACGTTAGAGGTAATAAGCGTCGAATTGTAACATCTATTAGAAAGAACAAATGTACGTGAATATAAAAGTGGAAGTATAGAAATATATGCACATAACCATAGAACGTTGGCAAGATTACTGTTAGCGAGTGCGAGACTGTTGTACATTTACAGGTGTGCATCGAGTTTGATTCTTATTGAGGTAACATGAAACCTATGTTCCTAATCTATTCAACATCGACAGCTTAGAGATTCTAAAATTACGGACACTTGGATATTCAAGTAACTAAGTAAAATCTGGATCTATAATCTAAAACGTGAATCTTGCTCATGCAATATAACCTTAAATGTCTTGGATGTTCCATTAAACACAAACCAACCAAGACTAGGTACAAACTCTACATAGTCCTAAATCCGCAAATAAAATTTTCCATTCAAACTATAACCTCATCATCCTTTCGAAGTCGAACAGTAAAATATAGCCTTCAAGGGAGAAAGCAAATGGACAGCTTTCCGTCACTGAATCAGACAGTGATGTTGCCAACAGACGAGAAATTACGAACAGCTGATGAGACACAGAGTTCGCATTCGAACGAAACGGTAACAGACAAATGGTATTGTAATGATACTATATGCGCTCTATCGCATTCGATTGACAGACAGTGCGCCCTAAGCTGCATTTGACCGAGTGGTTCAAAAGGTATCGCATTTGACTGAATCTTTGCCGACAACTCAATCAAATGCGATACAGCGCGTACCGTCGTTGGTCGAATGCCATCTTCCTGCCTCAGATAAAAAAAAGAACAAAAAAAAAACGCAAATTGTTACTGGTATTTACCCCGTGGAGAGTGAAAGAGAGATAAAGAGGTTGCCTACTTTATACCGTATGGACTGAAAGAAACACCAGATATACAAGTGATTCACTAACTGGAGGCAGGATAGGCAAAGTTTACAATCTGGCACAGTTTTAATTAAAAGCACGTGCCAGATCCCCGTATGTTAAGATTTACACTTGCATGACCCGCACTGCAAATAGACATGTTTGCATCAAAGTTCACCCGTTTGTCAAGATTGGCCTCAGAAAGAAAGCAGAACACAGGCTGGTCTGCGAACTTTAAAGAGGCACAGTTCTGGCCGAATTAGTCTATTGTTATTCTATGGTGCTTTTCTTTGTTTTTTGTTACCCCAATGTCATCGTGGAGAAACGAAAGAATTTGAAAAATGTAGTTTCATGTGGATCAAAGCCGAATAAAGGTGTGGATACAGTTATTTTCTAATGTAAATAAAATCAGCGTCAAGTCCAGAATTGGACGACAAGATTATACAAAAGATTACCAAATACTTCCCATCCTCATAAAAAATTTCCAAGTATAAACTACACTTTGTATCTGGTAACTACCGAGTAGTAATTTAAAAAGGATAGAAAAGAAGAGGAGGTGAAAAAAGAACAATAATTACGTTTTAAAATTTTTTCTATACGTGTAGTAAACCTATGTATATGCATGGGCATTTAAGCCATTAATATTGTCACATCAACAATTGTTATAGTGTATGAAGAAAACGTACAAATTCCCGTATTTTTCGTTGTGCGTCTTTGTTTTCTTATACTTTGCGTATTTTCTGCGTGTAAAAGAGAATAAAAAACGGAATGTTTGTCTTTTTTATGTCTGTCCGAGAGGTCATCCTTTCGAGCTTGCAAGCTGTCGCTATGGACAACATATTGTGCATTCACAGAGGTTTGGAGATCAATGGAGACTGTACGACTGAAATTATTGTTCCTTTGTAAATAAGACAAATATGTTTACAAGTGTTGATCTGAGGTTTCTAAGCGCTACATATATGTATATATTAGGTCGCTACATAAATGTATATAATAGGTAAAAAAATATCTGAGAAAGACCGATTGTATGATTTGTTTGCAGGTGTACAAGACTCCAGTCTCCACTGATGCCTCTTCCCATCCCCAACTCTGAAGCTACCACCCCATTACCGTTTATCTGTAACAATATTTACTTTGCAAAAGAAAGACTGACTGAATTGAAAGGATGGAAAGAAGGTCAGGCGGGGGCCTCTTGTTAACGAATTTAATCCTATTATCTCAGAATTCGATCCACTTCACTCTCGAGATCTGACAGAAAAGTAACGTAATAAATACAGGAAATGTTTGCATGGAAAAACAAAAATCAAGTTGTATAATTATGGAATTACACAATGAAAATATGTTGGTTTTCTTGTTATGCCCTAAAGGGAATTCAAAGAATATAGAACGGGTCGTACATTAAATTAACTACTTTTATTTTCAATAAATAATGATTGCTTCTCTACAAATAATATAGTTGTTTCCCAACTTTTCTTGGCCCCAACCCTTTGAAAGCGATACATGTCAGTCCAGAAGTAGGCAAAAATTAATCCTCATGGGGATGTTCACACTGTTTGCTACTTGGAATACTGTCCACGACTAGATTTAGAGAATGGTGATTAGTAAAACCAAAGCTGTTGATTTATATATTCTTTGAATCAATTTTATTTCTGTTGTAATAATTGATACATCTGAAAACATAAATCGAAACTTCTTACACTGTAAATGAACACCAGGTTTTCATGCAAAATAATAAAGGAAAACAGTAACTTGTTGAATTTAACAGTACAGTGTATTAAATTTGGTAATTTTTGCCACTGCAAAGATACTGCAATTGTTGGCAAATATAATGTATTCAGTACCTCTACTAATTTAAAGGCTGGTTATTCTTCAAAATCAGCTTAAAAGTAGCACATAGATATGTCTGAACAAAACTTTTGTTCACGTGTGACCAATATAGTTTCCGAAGAACACTGTTCTTCCTATTGTACTGAACTGACAGACAGACAAACAAATCTTGAAGAATATTTTCCAGCATCTTAGCAGCAGTGAAGTTTTGATTTTGAAAAACAGTTTTGTCATGAAAACACAACTGATCTACAATGCTAAGTGATCATTAAGTAAATTTGGCTTTTCCTTAATTTTAAACAATAAAAGAACACAAATAAAAACTTCAAAAATAAGTGTAAAACACAAGAGTCCCCTCAAGGACTAATGCTCTACTGGTCGAAAGGAATTTCCAGGAATCTTTTAACTGTCGAGTGTTGAAACCATCTCTGATATTCTAGAGCAACAACAATATTTTCAATCTGTGGCAGCCATAATGAGTTCAAGATAAGCACCATTTAGTACCAACTAGACCTCATAAAAAGTCTTTAGCTTAAAAAACCATACGTTGTTATGAACATCCTGCCAGGAGGAGTAGCAGTAACAAGGTTATCAAGATGGCCATCATAACAGTCATACTGGCTGTCAGATCAGCATCATCGTTATTGAGGACACCATAAGAAATCCTCTGGAGACAACCCCATGTTGATATGACTTTCTGTATATGAGGAGTAGTGATAACATTTTCACGGTGGCTGTCATGGTGGCTATATTGGATGCCAGATTGGCACCATTTTCATTTAGGTCCCAATATACATCATAAGTCTTTTGGTGGAAACCATGTGACATGTTGATACCACCATCCACCCAGAAGGAATAGTGGTAACAAAATTTTCGATATGACCACCATGGTGGCCATATTGGAGGTCAGATCAGCACCATTTTCATTTAGGACCAACTCAATTTCATAAAAAGTAGCAATAACAAAATTTTCAAGATGGATTCAATGGTGGCCATATTGGATGTTAGATCAGCACCATTTTCATTTAGTACCAACACTTCATAAGAAGTCTTTTAGTGAGAACCCTATTTTGATATGAAGTGTAATGAAAACAAGATTTTCAAAATGGACACCAGTTGTCCATGCGGCACCATATTCATTTAGGACCAACTTGACCTTGGGCTGAATGTGCGTATAAAGTTTCATGGCAATCCTCCAAGTAGTTTAGAAGGAGGACAAATAACAAACTTGTACCAACGAACAAATGGATGGACAGGCAATGGTCAACAGACCATCCCATAAGCTCTTCTAATCTATGACCAGTAGATCTAATAAACAGATTCAAAGAAATTCAAATGAAGAGAAGTTGTTGGATAAATTATTTGACAAATGAAGAGATGCACACCTCATGGCAAGACTACCCATCCAATACACGCATACAAGCTTCAATACTTTCCAATACCCTCGGACTATATGTATTAGACATAAATGTGTTTGCCTAACAGACACATAGAACTAAAGCTCTTCACAAGGAATAAAATAAACAGAAAACTAGGATGACTTTACTGAGAAATACATCTGAATGCATTATGACTGAAGAAATGCAAATCCAAATATAAAGACTTGTTCTCCAATCTTTTAAAACGAACAGCCTCCTTGTCGGAAAAGGCTTAATACCTGTCTTATGGGTTATGAAGAGACAGATCTTGAAATGATTGTATGATTAAATCCAAATAAGTTTTAAATGAAATATGGGGCTTTATTGTTATGCAGTTTTAAAATATAAAATAATATGATTTGGCAGTGAAAACCTTTGAAAAAAAAATATTCAAAAGCTGCAAAAATTGGCAGTCATGATTGTATTGAAAACAACAAGCTAAAAGGAACACAATATTAAACTTTGAACACAGTAGTTGAGTGTTGAGTGAAGATTCAATATTAGTAAATGAAGTATTTTGTTAAAACCTCATATTATTCTGTTAAAATTAAACGAGTCTGTAAAAAATGTATGTACATGAACACATCGTGGTACTGAAGCACTAATAAAAAAAATTCACATGAAAAAAAGGGAAAACTGCTTTGACCAGTCAACTACATAAACAGCTTACTTGCTCTCAAAGATACAAAGGCCAACTATACTTCTTTAAATTGTCTGAAATTGAGATATAAAGTAAAATAAAAGTCCTTTGTCACTAAAATTTATAGAATTTCTCGCAACTGAAAATGCATATACACTCTAAAAGATGTGACATCAATGTCTCAACTCCAGGAATAAATTTCAAAATCAATGGGCTTATACCTTAGCCTTAATTTTAATCAACAAAACATCTGATGATTAAAACTCTTATTTTCAAAATCAAAAAAGTTATAAATCAAACATCCAAAGAAAATAAATCATCATGAATTCTGCATACCTGTATGCACAGAGGGAAAGAAATTGCGCAAAAAAAAAAGTTTAACACAACAAATGGAGAAGTCCTCCATAAAAAGATTAAAATCACATTATTGCCAAATTTACACTGATACTTTCAGGTACTTGTAATAACATTTATAAAGACTAAAATCTTGATTATTCAAAAACACCCACAAAAAAA
Source organism: Margaritifera margaritifera (assembly GCA_029931535.1). Classification (NCBI taxonomy): domain Eukaryota; kingdom Metazoa; phylum Mollusca; class Bivalvia; order Unionida; family Margaritiferidae; genus Margaritifera; species Margaritifera margaritifera. Next base: position 658,000 of record JAQPZY010000955.1, on the reverse strand, counting down.
GATATTATATGTTAACATGGAGGAGTTTGAAGAAATGACTCATGAAATGCTACTTTTCTCTGTGGAAGACTGATTATTACAGCTTCTTGTTTCCTTCTGGAACAAGATCCCTAATGTTAAACAGAATCTACAGAACAGTGCAAGAGCAATATGATACTTCACTGATGGTAAACATTGTACAACTTCACTGTATAACTAAGTCTTCAATTATTATTGTAATGCCTTTTAATCTAAAACAAGAGTCCCTCGAAGGGACTGATGCTCTACTGGCTGAAAATAATTTCCAGCAAAAAAAGATGAGACTGTTTCTTATTTTTAACTGCTAAGTGCTGAAACCTTCTCTGACAATGATATCCTTCAGCAACAATAAGATTTTCAAATTAGCTGCTGTGGTGGACATACTGGATTTCAGATTAGAACCATTTTTTATTTAGAACCAACTATACAGCTAAGAAGTCTTATGGTGAAAAACCCATGTCAATATGACTTTCTGTTCAGGAGTAACAATAACAAGATTTTCAAGACGGCTGCCATGGTGGCCATATTAGGTATCAGATTGGCACCATTTCCATTTAGGACCAACTAGATGTCATAAGAAGCCTTTCGGTGAATGCACAAAATCAATATGACCAGCCATCTAGGCAAAGTACCAATAGTAAGATTTTCAAGATGGTCATTGTCGCGGCCTTATTGGAAGTCAGATTGGCACCATTTTCATTTATGACCAACTAGACATCACAAGAAGTTGTTTAGTAAAAAATCTATGTTGATATGACCATCCATTCAGGAGTAGCATTAACAAAATGGCTGTGGTGGTGTCCATACTGGATGTCAGATTGGCACAATTTTTTTTTCAGGACCTACTAGACATCATAAGAAGTCTTTCTGTGAAAACCTCATGTTCATATGACCATCCATTCTGGACGAGTAGTGATATTAAGATTTTCAAGATGGCTAATGTGGCAGCCATATTGGACACCAGATCAGCACCATTTTCATTTAGGACCAACCAGACATTAAAAGAAGTCTTTTAGTGAAAACCTCATGTTGATATTACCATCCATTCATGAGGAGTAGCGATAACAAAATTTTCATGATGACTGCTGTGGTGGCCATACTGGATGTCCAAGTGGCACCATTTTCATCTAGGACCAACTCGACCATGGGATGAATTTGTGTGTAAAGTTTCAAGGCAATCCTCTAAGTAGTCTAGGACAAGTATTGATAGCAAAACTTGTGCCAACGGACAACAGACCATCCTATAAGCTCTTCAGGTCTACGAACAGTAGAACTAAAAAAAAAAACAACCACTGGACCTGGAGTAAAAGCCTTAGACTCAAGTTCAAATAAAACAATCTAGCCTGGAAATCTCAGTGCTTACAGTTGAGCCCAAGTTTCTATTCAAACAATCAGTGCTTGAGTTCATGCATGAGCTTCCATACCCAAACCTTTGTGATTACCATTTACTTGCATATAAGCCAATACCAACTGCAAAATGCATAGACCCAGATCTGCCGTTGCATAATGCACTGGCAGATCTGGGTCTATGCAGTTTGTAAGGACTAATCAGTAGAACAAACAACATAGACCCTGATCTGCCAGCTCATTATGCGATGACAGGTCAGGGTCTATGTTGTTTGCAGTTGGATCCAGATTATATGAGAGTACGTACGGTAGTTTAAAACAAAATCTTGGGATCTGACTTGGACTTGGAATTCGATAATCTTCAGGTCTGGTTAGTACTTACAGTACATATCTTTTAAATTTAGCATGCTAGTACAAAAATCCATGTAGTTCTATGTCTTCAACTTTATTCTAACTGAAGTGACAAGTCTGAATTTTACTTTGGTATCTCTGAGCTAGAGTCCACGTTTTGTGTTCAAAAGGTTTCAAGAATATGTACCAGGATATCCAGCATAAAAATGCAGGCAAAATCAAGTCAGTTTTACACTGGACTGACTGTAAATTATCAAAGATTTACATATATTTTAATCAAACATCAACAGGTTTTATTAGTTTATATGGCAAATGACATGTCCCAAAAATTACAATGCCAGAAAAATTCTTCAAAACAAGGAGCACATTTATAGTGTTATTATGACCTATGTAATGCAAACATCAATTTTTTCATCATAATGTAGCAACTTGTCAGTATTTATGTACTGGGAGATGGACTAATTTCACTGACTTGAGTAAATTTGGTTACACAAGTGAAGTCCACAGACTGAGACATGAAAATACTATAGAATCAGAATTTTTCATGCAACTATAATTGTACTGAATTGCATCTGAGACTATTTTCATGGATACCAAATTTCATGTATGTAAAAATTTACTTTGTTGGTTTAATTTCGTGGATTTCTAAAGACCATATCATGAAAAATAACCCGTCCAATTTTTTTTTCCACAGTATGTTTGAAAATTATATTTTTTAAATTGAAATAGTCACAGTATGTTCAATTAAAAACATTGTTGCATTAACTTAATTTTATCAGAATTTGGCTACAATTCTAAGTAAGTCAGTGGCGTGAGAAGTTTCATACTGCTTACTACTCAACCACAAAATATTAACAACGTTAAAGAGTTTATCTTGTAAGTTAAGATGGGCAGATTTTTTCAAAGTTTAAAACTTATAATCATATTCTGTTTACCTCATTCAATATGCAGATAATATTGGTATTATTTGTTAAATAGTGGTATCATTTTTGAATCAGCTAACCACATCAGTAATTTTCATGTGAAAATGCATTTTGCCCGTCTGCACAGAAAGGAACCAACTATGCACATCCGACTGCACAAGGTAGACTACTCTACTAAACCAATGACTTCATCAGCTATTAGATTTATTTATTAACTGTACTAACAGCTGTTTACGTGAAATTTATGGGATGTTTTGGTGTACAAATCTTGAACAACAAAGAAGACTATTATGTACATCTGCATCTTTCATGAAAATAAACACATATTGTAATTGACATTTGTCCTCTACAGAATAAATCTTTTCAACACTGTTCAATAATAAATCTGTCAAATTTCCTACATCCAAAAATAATTTCATATATACTAAGATTAAACAATTGTGACATGTAGTTAGTTTCATAACAGATTATTTACATCTGATACACTTGTGTATATTTTTCCTTGACATAGAATCTTCTTGAATGAACAACAAAGAAATAAAAATAAATGAAACTGGATTTCTTGTTCCATTACAACTCTCTTTGGCAGTATTTTAATGCAAGTTCACAACTGAAACATGATAAAAAATAGTTTGTATGACAAAACAAGTTCATCATAACTAGTAATTTTTGGTTGGTGTTGATTACCTTTTTCTATGAGGTTCTTTGCACCAAGTCGACATACTGTGCAGGTTAGACTCAAGACTTATTAAACTTCATAATTTCTATTTAAATACACTGTACACTTTTATCAGGTTAATAATTTCTACAAATTATTATCATAAATTTTTTTCATTGGTACACTAATCTTCATACAATTACGCTTTAATTTGCTCTGATCCAAAAAACAATATACAACAAAAATTAAGTTTTTTTTAAAAACTGAAATTTCTGTGAACTTGAGACAAAATTTACTGAAAATGTAACAATCTATAGTGAAAAATTACATGACTTGCTTGTGTGATATCTATGACATATTTCCAATCCAGACATGATTACCCAATTGTTCCTGTACAAGTCATTGTTAGTATTTCCAATTATCACTGAGAGGTAACTGGAAGTGAACTGTACACAACACATGAATTTATCCATTTGAGACTTGGTGCAAACTTTGTACTGCGTATGTCACTCCTAATTTAAAGATGGACTGGTGTTGTAATCAAGATTTGTTCCATGAAGGACGACACAAGATGAAATTATACAATCTTCATATTTTAAGGTTTCCATGCTCCCTGAATTTAACCAACTTTGCTTAATTGTCAAAGTAATAAAACAATAGCTCAGTCAATATCCGAGTCTGTGAAAGCTCAATAATGAACACAAAATATTTTGTTCTGCCACAGTCTCAAAGTGGGAATTTAAATAAATGTCCCCTTTAATCAAAGTGCAATATGAAACAGGCTATTCGTAAACCCAGCATGTTTCCTTCGTCAATTACATTTTCAGGTAACGGTGGTGACAGGTTGAGAAGTCGGCACTCTTTAGCTGCTAGGCGACTGATCTTGCTGCTTAGAAAGCAGATCATACTTTCAGGATATTGACAGGCAAAATAACTTTTGACTTTGATCCGAGTGATGCACCACCTCAAATACACCCTTAAAACAGCTGGAATTTCTATCAGCTAAAGTGTAATAAAGTGAAACATTCCCTGAATTGACTGTTCTTCCTTTCACTAAGTTTCTCATTTCTATCTTCCCTTCAGAGCTTATTTTCACGGGGACAGCTACCACTTCAACACTGTTCTTTCTAATCCAATGTTGTAAATGGCTGACTGGGGACATTATATGCTCCCACACATAATGGTTTTGCCAGTTTGTCAAGTTTTAAAACACTGTCAATTCTTCATTATTTATTTATTTATCACTAATGGCATCATTTGTGGTAACCATAGCAACTGTTGCTATGAAGCAGCTATAAAATCAGTGCATCCATTGGTATATTATCTTGTGATTACAAATCAAAATCCAATGATTACCAAACTGGCAGAAAAATCCCCATGACAACTCCAATCATTTATAAAATTCTGAGCTGTCAATTTGAATGCTGTGGCACCAACAATTCTCACCACTGACAAGACAGCTTTATTTAGGCACTGGTGAATGGATGAACACTTTTGTTACAAACAGAACACATCTATGGTGTATACAACAAGTTGTCCATTCTACAATGGTCATACAACACCCCTATAAAATTGTACTGCTAAGGTCACTACTAACATCACTGTCACTACTTCCACAGCTTCGGGACATTGAGGAATACTGACTATCTGATGCACTCATGGGGGGCTCTAATGGCTCCAAGTCCAGATATTCCTGTGGAAAATGAAAAAAATAAATAACTTGTAACTATTTTACACTGACTGAAAATATATCACTAATATTATGCCAATGTGTTCAAATACATTTTCAACAGTAATCTGCAATACAACTGGAAGCAATAATAACTTGACAAAAGAGTTACCTAAACCCAATGGACCACAATACATGGCTCTTGTTCTTTGAAAGTTTGTGATACAAGCTGTCAGATTTTGTTGCATTAAAGAAGAAAAAACAATTTATATTTAGCATAAAATATGTTTGCATCACATCATCAACTAAATAATATCCAGCAATATCCTATCACAATGGCATACAATAATGAAAAGTCTCTGAAGTTATGTTATAAATGGAATCTAAAACTCCTGATTATCAACATTGAAATAAAACATGTTAAACAATCAAACATTCAGCAACTTGCTGGTAGGAGCTCCACCTGCTGCAAGTAGGTCATAACAAAACTTGTTGCATAAATTAAGTATCCATGAAATACCATGCTGAGATCCTCTACTTATGTTGAAGAAAGACCTACCTCCCCTGTGCTGGCTTTTGCGGTAAGAATTTTGTCAAACGAAAGCACAAGCTCCTTGAAGGTGGGTCGGTGTGCAGGCTGTTGCCGCCAGCACTGATGCATTATCTCATATATCTCTTTTGAAGCATATGGTGGTTTCTCCATTCGATGACCCTGTCGCAGCTTTTCAAACAGGTCTTCCACAGGGATGGAGGGATAGGGGTTGCCTCCCAAGGTGAAAATTTCCCATAACAATACACCATATGACCAACTGAAATGGAGAACAAATAACTGCATTTGCAAATCAAAAGTATGTAAACTTGTTACTGCAAGTCTCACATTTTCTTGGTATGAATTCAACAAGTGAAATTATTATTCATAATAATTATCAACTTTCTTGTACAATATTATATATTGTGAAATTGCTTAATATCTTAATTTCACTGGCATTTGATAATGCTAAAACACCCAAATTTACATAATTTAGACCAATGTTTTCACTCTTCAATCATTTGTGGACTCCACCCCCCATTATAAGTTGATGTGTCCATCATTCATCCAATTAACAATTACTCAAGAAAATTCAATCTTTCTAGATAAGTCCTTGTAATCTATATTTGACCAGAAACCTGAACAATGAAGAAGTTCAAATACATAAAAAAAATTAGTGGGGATAATTAGCCTTTGATATTTTGCCTACCCCTGCCAGCCCCAAGCTGTACTCTTTATAGATACTTATCAGTGATTTGAATTGCTTATGAACAGGTGCTTGGTCTGCAGTTAACACATCAGATGTGAGAAAATACAAAAGCATCTGTATTCAAATGAGACCTAAAAAGATTATACAAACTGATAAGTTGAATACGTTTTGCAAATTTGGAACTTACACATCCGACTTTGATGTGTATTTTCGGTCAAACAAGGCTTCTGGGGCCATCCACTTCACAGGAAGTCGACCCTACAAAAGAAGTAAATGTATTAGTAATTAAGCATACCTATCCTCTAGAAAAAGGATAAAACAAATGGTTCTTCTATGAAATGAGGAAAGGAAAAGTTATTTCACGATCATTTATAGCTCAACAAATACAATTTTAACTTTTTATTGATCATTATTGACCATTTGCAAGTTATGTCACATGATCTTTCCAAATCCAATCTTTATTTTTCATGGTTTTCTGTGGCAATTAACACAGAAGGACTTTTCAGGATTTCCTGTCAAACTCCTAAATAAGCCAGCATGAATTTTATTTACTGCACAAATCTATCTTCTCTCTTGTATTGCCTTCCCAACAGAAATACTGAGCTGTCAATGAAACAACCAAGTCAAGACTAATATGTATGCATTTCAGTATTTTACCTATGCTGAGTTGTGGACATTTGTTTACAGACAATGACACCTTGTAATAAACTTTAAAAGGGTAAACTGTTCCAAGTAAACAACTGTTCCCTAGGCACATCTCTGAAATTCTATTTTGGACAGATTACTTCATCCCCCAGTTCTTTGTTTTTAGAACCTAACTTTCTCTTCACATGATTAAGTCATTATGTCTGTTTAAAAAAGGCATCATCATCATCATTATAATCAGCAGCAGCAGAGGCTGAGGGTTAGGCAGCTAGAGTAATATATTACAACTCTCTAATGGTTGCTGTGACAGGCAGCCACACTAGCTTGCTAAATGAGTCATGTACCCCTTTACAATGAGGTATGAACTGGAAATGAATTTGACCCAGCCTATCAGTTGATTCTAATGCTATTTATGATTTTGCTCATACCATTGCCAACACTTCCCTGCATAACCTATCCACATTTCTATACTTACTTTCACTTACAACAGAGAATCAACTACCTAGAATTATAAAATCAAGAATCCTTTGGACAATATAGTAAACCCTAGATCCCCTTTCATGCTGGATAAAAAACTTTGTTTCAGATTGGGGTCTATATAGCTCACAAATTGATAATAGGATTATGTATGGTAATATTTTCCAGACGTGTGTGTTTTCTGGCTTGCCCCTTAGTGGGGCAGGGAGGGAAGACAGGTGGAGGCAATTAAGGAAAATCCATAACCATACACTGATGTCTGATTCAGCTACAGCCTCTAATTTCTCCACTTTTTATTGAGAACAAAGGTTCTCCTTATACACCAGTTCCAGTCTGGCCCGATCATGTTTATTTGAATAGAGACCAAGGTTGGTCTAGAAACTCTCTCACATCTCTCTTAACAGAAATGAAAGTAAAAATGAAATAAATTGTAACTACTGAAAAGATCATAGCTCTATGTAGCCAAAAACCCACCTGCTATTCATTTTCCCATATAGCTACTAAATTTTATGAAATAATCTATTTTTGCTACTGCCTCTTTCCTCTTTTATCCTTTTGAAAAAAAAGACCAGTGTTCTGATAACCTACAAAATTTAGATAACTTATTCATTTTGGCTACTATTGGCAATATTTTAGTGGGAAGTTAGCATTGCTGGTTTGCAAATTAAAAAGCTCCAACTATTAAACAGATTATCCAACTCATCCAACAGTTACTTTTCCAAGTATTAATTACAAAAATGTGTCACTGCTAATCATCAATCATCTTTTCTAGGCATCATCCAAAGACCACCGTAATGGTCATGGGGGAAGTATACAAGACTGCCCCCCCCCCCCTATTCAATATTCAGTTTTTATCCCATTTTTCAAACACTGAAGACCTTAGACAAGCAAGGGTATTAGTGCTAGACACTGAACAGCTGGATAATTTTGAAGAACTGTAAAATGTATATATATGCTGCAATGTGTGCAAGCACTTTTGCATTGCCAATGCCCAGATCTTTTGTTCTTTATAGCTCCAACTTTGTGTTGGGATGTTTCTTTAGACATCTGTCTTCCATCAAAAAGATGAGAAAAGAAAGAAAACAGTTACCACACAAGTGTGGTACTCACTTCACTAATTGTATTAGTAGAAAAGATAACATCCTCCAATTTTGGCCTCTAATACTGCTTGCAACAATTAGTCTTACTGTCTGTATGTCTATCTGTATGCATGTTTTTAATATCTATGTAGGCATTTATCTAAGACATCATGACTTTCTTTTCCATTTTAAAAATGACAATTTTGATAAATTAAGCCATAAATTCTTCAGACACACCCTAACATTTTTCACACACACACCTTTTTTGACACAAAACATAACTCACATCTCCAGTTTTTTTGTAGTAATCAAGTGAATTGAGACTTCTTGTCAATCCAAAATCTGCTATTTTCAGAACATAATCCTCTGCTACTAACACATTTCTAGCTGCTAAATCTCTGTGAATACACTGTAAAGAAAAAAAATTGAACAATGTGTAAGAAAAAAAATTAAATAATTATAAAAGTTAAATTTGATGAAAATTAACTGAATATATTAATATATTGCAATAGGTTTTATTACATTCTTGTAACTGCTACCTTTAAACTTAACTTAGATGCATCTGAAATGTTTAAGGTAAGAGCTTGATTTCTGTCAAATCAATGCTTTTATTTACATCCTTTTCAGATGAATTTTAAAAATCAGGTGGATTAGTTTACTATGATAACAAAAATATTTTTGGGGGGAAGGGGTAAAAATTTACATGATACAATAAAAAGCATTCACTTGATAGAGTGCAATATTTATTAGCAAACTTTAGGATTTGGTTTTGTCTGGTTTGGTGTTTTATGGCACAGCAAAACAGGAAAAGTTACATTGTGCTGAGGTAACTGGAGACACACCACTGTAGCCAACCTGGACTGATTCAATGGTAGGATTCGAAGCCAAACCCTTCTGGTCGAACATGTTAACCACTCAGCCAACATGAATGAATACATATCTCTCATTTATGCTTTACCATGTACAACACTGTCACATATATACATCTCTTTGCTCTATGAAGAATGGTACAAGGATATGTGATTTGATTAGCCAAAAGAATTATTCTGAAATTGTTATAAAACAGCATTTTTCTGTTCCCTTTTTTATTTTAAGTTGCTACTTTCATGTGAAAAAAAAGCATGTGAAAGCTTTCAACTGACCATGACTGAAGAAAGATATTCCATTCCTCTAGCTACTTGGTAAGCAAATGAAATCAAATCCTTTTCTGTCAGGGGTCTCATGTCTTTGTCTAGCGATGTCACCAACATTGGTTTCTCATAGTCAGAACATGGACGCCGGGACCTTAAGAAATCCCTCAAGTTTCCATAGGGAGCAAACTCCACTATTACAAAAAGGGGTCCTGGAAGAACAAAGAATGAATTACAATTTGTGTGCCTAATGCACTTTTGTAATATGTCAGATCAAAGCCTCTGCTGTTTTTTTGTTTTCTACAACTATGAAAGGAACAACATAGACCCTGATCTGCCATCATCACATGATGTGACAACAGATCTGGATCTTAGATGTTCTGCTGTCATCACATGATGTGACAACAGATATGGATCTTAGATGTTATCACATGATGTTACGACAGATCTGGGTCTCACTTGACTGCACATTATACTTGAGTAAATATGCTACATCTACCATATATACTGACATACAAGTTGCACTGAACTGCAAACAATACAGACCCTGACCAGCTGTTGCATAATGTGTTAGCAGATCAGGGTCTACATTGTTTGTTCTACAGATTAGTCCTAGTATGTCAACATGGTCATGTAGGCACATTTACCAAAATCAAATTAAATATTAATTCTTGTTCTAAAATTTAATTAAAATATAATTTAACCAAAGTCTATTCAATCCCGACTGTTGAATGCTCTGCACCTTAAATGTCATCAAAACACTTCCAGACAAAAATTATTGATCAACTTTTACAATGGGGGCCAGGTAATAAACTGGGTCAAGAAAAGCGACATCAGGTCTATCAAAACAAATAACAGGGTAGTAAAATTTTTTGCCAACACGTGCAGCTTTCATTGTGACACCACAGCACATGACATTCAATCCAGTTTGTACTGGATCACACCTTTTTGGTTGATCTTGTCCAAAAATGTCCACATACTTTAACATTGATTTTGCCATATGCATTGCTCAGGGCATGTAAATAAAGGCCTTCCAAAGGAATAAGGATGTATGAGGATCGAAATAAAGTGAATAATCGCCATTTAAAACTATGCGTAATCAGTTTAGAAAAAATGACACCAATTACAGAAATAGTCGGAACTGAACACCTACATGACCTGTACGACTTGTACTATAACAAACTGCATACACCCAGATCTGCGAGTTCATTGTGATGGTAGATTTGGGTCTATATTGCTTGCATATACAGTAATTATGCTCAAGGAAAAGGTGGAATAATGTATTACATGTAATGTTAAATCCCTGGAGGTCAATTACTATTGTTAACAAAAAGTTTTCCTACACACATTTAACTATTTGCAGGTTTAGAATATTTAAAAAAGGTGAAAACAAGACAATTACTGAAATGTAAAATACATGCTTTTGCAAGTTTGAATGAAAAAACTATGTCAGAAATTTGATTTGCAACTCCATCTATACAGGTGCAAATAATAAATTAAACAAGAAAGTTGCAACACATACATTAATTAAGTAAGCTGGTATATTGTGACCTAACAAACTAGCAAAAAAAAAAAAAAATGAAGCAACAATTAGTAAATTACTAACCACTTTGAGTGCAGCATCCCTGGAGATTGATAATGTTTTTGTGACCACGGACGATTTTCATCATTTCCATTTCCATCATCAAGTCAGTCATTTCCCGATCAGTTGCATCCTCTGTAAAATAATATCATCTGCATATGTATCCCATCACTCGCTCTTTTACCAGTAAACACAACAGTACGTGACACGATAACAATATTTATCTCTTCAAGATTTTACATAACATTTATCATCTTGATTAAAAAATTCTGATAACTTGCCTTTAAAAATGCCCCAAACAGCATACTCATAAAGTAAATTATCTGGGATATTATTGAAAAATAACAAAAAGAATTTATAAAAAAAAAAAAAATTATGTAATTTCTGCTGTGACATTTAGACGTGACTGATCCTGGAAATCTCCAACTGAATCCTTACATATTCTGCCTGGACCGATTTGACAAATGAAAGAACCAGTCAAAGCACAGTAAAAGCATCATTGTGGCTGATAGGCTTTCATATAAAGTTATGTTCCCTACCTTCACATCCTACTGAGGATACCAGTAAAAACAATTGGGTTTGTTCATGAAGAACTTGGATTCAACAATTTTTTTGGATATAGCAAAGTATTAATTCAGGACAGAATGACAGTATGTGTATTTTTACAAATTTCTTTCATCAAAGAGATCCAACTGATTCAGCAGATATTTCATTACATGTGAAATTTACTATTTGTTTAATTCACAAAACAATGCACTTTTAGCTGGCATTAGCTATCCCTGAAGATTACATGTAGCTGAATGCAAACATTTATTTTAAACATCATGGGGTTCGCATTCTCTCAATCTTACCTTTCAACATTTTCACTGCAACAGTTGTTGACCCACTCTTGTTGTTTATTCCAATAGCCTCTCCTTGCCTGACAACACCGAAGGCTCCTGCCCCCAGTTCCTTCCCGAGAATCAGTCTGCAATACGAAAAGGAAAAAATAGCCCATTAAAATCTGGTAATGGCTTTGGGTTCTTTATGGGACTCTTAATAGCCAATCATAAGTTCTGTTTCCTATGAAAACTATTATTCAATTCAATTCCACATCCTGGACTTTTAATTTGAATCTTCATGAAGTACAGATGCTTATGTTTTCAACATGCAGCATATTTACTCAACAATACCAATTTAAAACTCAAATGGTAAATTCATCCAAGAAAACAAAAAACTTCTTCAAATCTGCTATACTGTAAATAACCCTTTGTGTTATAAGTTTCAGCCTCTGTTACCCAAAATCAATGTAATGTAAACAGGCATTAGTACCACAAAGAATAATTTGTATATAACATAATACAGAGTTTGAAAATCCTAAAATCCAGAATATAAAGCATATTAAGCCATGAATCTGAATTAATTTTAAAAATCGAAGTTCTGTTCCTATCTTAGTGTATTTCCTTGTATGTTTCAAAAAAGCATTAAAAACATCATATGAATTTGTTGGAAATATTGATGAAGCTTGTGGTTTAACAATTTTTTTAAAAATCCAACCCAAAACAAGTTACCTATCACGTGGGAACTCCCATTTTGTATCCAGTGGCAATTCATATTCAGAAGCCATTGTCAAGTCAGAGGAGAGCCTGCGTCGTCTCTTTACACAATCGATCCGAACCTGGGGTATCATCAGTGGCTGGCTGGCAGCATCATAGCCATTTGGGTAGTACAAGTCATTCTAAAAAAGCAAGTGAACAGCCATCAGATTTTTGCATGTATTTAAAAATTACATTATGTAATTAACAAGACTCTACAGTTCTTTAGATTTTTTTTCTTCAGATATTCAATCATCAGTGTCAATGTTAAAAACTGGCAGCTAGAAAAGTCCACTTGTCATTTTTTTTCTTCTGTAAGCTATTTTCTTGAAATAATGTCTCACAATTGTTTTATTCCATCCATTTTTTCCCCCCACTATTTTGCTACACATTCAAAATCTTCGCAAAAACACTCTTTGGAATGCGTTAATTTAAAAAAAAGAGAATTTCATTAAAGAGGGAAAAATACCATTATAATATATTCATTCTTTAGTACATCATTTTATTACAAAATTTACTAAATGGGACTTTGTAAACCTAGCATGCATTTTAAATGACATCCTTCAACAGCATTAATATATTTATATCTACTAGTTAGAAAAACATTTTGTAAAGTATCACTAAAATTGGTTAAAAAAAAATTATGCTAAAGAACTTACTGGTTGCATTACAATGACTCGTTTTACATCTCTGTACTTGTAATGCATGTTTCGAGAACGTCTAAAACGGACGATGAACACAACAAGGATGATTATGATAATGAAAAGACCAACACAGGTGACTCCAATAATTATCACTGTGCCTTTTGGGATTTGCGTCCCCTCTTTCATGTGATGCTGCCCTATAGCTCCAACAACTGGTTCCAAGGTAGAGTTAGTCTCAAGTTCTCCATCTGAAAGATCAGTTTATTTGTCAACAGTCAACAAACAGTAGGCATTTTTATTTATAGGAATTATTCAATTAAAAATACTGCATGTAATAATCACACCTAATATGGATATAAGTGTTCAATGTTACATAATGATAAACACAAAAAACTATTCCTACATCATTCAAACAAAGTAAACTAAATCAAAACATATACAAGAGCTTCTATTTTGTCAGAGGTCAGCTAAAAGATCCAACAATTACATCTATAATAATTTCAGTATAATTATAGTTCAAATTATAATTGCTATACTTGAATTAAAGAAAGAAAAGTTTTAAAATTTCTTTTGAGGAACCATCAATGGCAAAGACAAAACCACAGGTTTATCCTACTGCTGAACTCTGAGAAAAGCATTGTCTATGCATTTTCAAGTGCTATATAGTTTTGTTATACAAGATCCCTAAGTGCTGAAATGTTTGAGAAAAGAAATGAAAAAAAATTGCACTGCTTTTAAACTGCCTGTATTGTAATTATTGTACATAATAGATACACAAGCCCTATACGAAAAATGATTGTTAAAGCCTGAAAATTATTATAAGCATCAAGTCACATGTGCAACTTTATATTTGCACTTACAGGTGCAAATACAGGTAAAATTACAATTTACCTTTGTATTTCATCTATATTTTTTCCCCTTTTTAAATGAGAAAGTTCACATATGTCTTTTAAAAAAATGTGCTATTCTTTAGTGGCTCAACTATATATATGTCTGTCTGTTACAACTTTATATCCATATTGTGAAAATCACAAGTGTAGAATAGGCAACAGTTAATAAACATTCAGTCCAGGAACACCACAGTTAAGTTTCCAGACTTTAAAGTCTGTAATAAATGTTCACAACACTTTTCAGTTTTTCTTGTTATCTTTTCTAGTATATGTCTGTCATTCATTATCCGCTTATGAGGTTAGACAGTCATCTGTTGAATTCATTACCTGTTCAGGTTTTACTTGCTTAGAATATTAAGAAATATATCTGCATAACGATTCGTTTCATCTATGATCAAATGCAAGAAATCCTCATCAACGAATAGCCCAAAATAGTCTATAGGCTCTGTTTTCTCCAGTTCTATAATTACGTTTTGAAATACCTGTGAATAGGGGATTGACGAGCCCACCATCTATTTTTGTCCAGCCTGTATGTACATCGGACTTGTATTCAAATACCATTTTGGGGCTCAAAATCACTGATCTGTATTTCCAGTAACACTTTCCCAGCTCAATAATCTCATCTACTTCATAACTTTCAAAATCATTGTCATCAACACTATTATCAGCCAGTATTTGCCAAATGAAATCATCTAAAGATGAACTGAGTTGGAAGTCATTTAGAATTTTCCAGGTAGTACATGTTTTAAACAAGCTTTTGTAAAATTTCTTTGCTAAATTCATGGTAAAACTAAGACAGAATGCTTGTTCCAGGGCCCAATGTACCAATCAAATTTAGTTTTACAATAATCCAAGACAGCTTAAGTACCCAGATGTGTAAACAGCTGCTTATCTGAAAAATGACATATGCCATAACAAACTCTAAGGGACATCTACCGAAGGCGCGACTTGTGTCACGACAAACACTTTAAGGGTTAAGTCAAGTGACTGCTTCACAAAGGTTCTTTTTATATATTTGAGCTTGAAACATGATTGCTCACTAGATGTGATCTCTTTTACAGGTTTTACTATGCTGAATGTCTTCCTAGCTAAAATAAACATGAAAGGCCTAAAAGTCAGTCCATAATATCCACTTACCTGAATCTTCATTTATGACAGTTAACCATGCGCTCACGTAATTGATCCCAATAGTGTTGGCCACAAGACAGGTGTACCAGCCAGCATCCTCGTGGGTCACATTGCGAATCACCAAAATCTGGGGGTCCTGAATATTCTTGTGGAATCCAGATTGCTGAAAATAATTCCAAATACTTTGTGACCTTCAAAATTGAGTTCTAGAATAATGTGCTTAATTAACTTAAAATCACAAATGTTTAATTAAACTTAAAACTACTTTGTTACTTTCAAAGTCAAGTTCTACATTAACAAAAGCAAAATCAAGATCAATGCAAAATAACAATTCTGTATCTGCCGATATATTTTGTATTAATTACAATAAATACATTTTTAAACTCCCAAATCTAGTTGAAATGTAAACACTTTCCTTCTAGCAAATATATTAAAAATAAATGGTGAATTAAAATTAAATTTAGTTCATTTCATTTTGGTACATAATACTGTACTCCATCATGATAACGCTATCCATGGTATAATGTCCATAGATTACACCACCTTATAGTGAGACCATCTTATAATTAAGTAAATGATACATATAATTGTACTAAAGTTTATATAGGATCCATGACCATAATGGCCTTATAAGAGGAATCATGTCAGAATTGAGAGCCTTATAGTGAAGGAGTGCTGTAAATACTGTGCAAGTTTCATGGTAAGTACATTATGAAATGTTTAATCCAAGTCCATCACAATAATAATTAAGAATGAGAGAATTATAAACTTTACTGCTATTTAATTACAGAAATTCAAATTGGAAATATTAATAAGTGGCAGGAATTTGCTAGTATATATTTATAGCATTAAAAAATGATCCAGATTATTCAACAAGTTCAACTTATTTTGTTTAAAGTTTCAAGCACCTCACAATTTGTATTGTCTATTTGTTAAAATTACATGCGTTTAGTCACAGTTTTGCATTCAGTTATTATTTTTACATCACTAGGATATTATTAGATTTGTCGTGTAAATAATTTATCATTCAAATAATCAAGCTAACTTAAGAACAATATAGCTACAAATTAATCACACCCACATGACAAAACAAAATGGCCACTTGCTGAAAGCACTGCTGCATCAAGACATTTTTACAACATGTAAACAAAACTTGTAACCTATAGAACATTATCATATGAAGGCTTTGAGTGTACAAAATAAGCTTTTTTTCTCATTTTTTCTCCCATGCAAATGATTGATAAACTAGCAATATCTCACTTCTCAAGTCTTTTGTATTATGTATTACATTAAAATTTGCCGAAGAAGTTATTGTGCAGTTATAACATGCCATTGGCAAAATGAAGTGCCCGAGATCTTTTTCAATCATGGCTTGTAATGGCACTATTACTTTAGCCCAATATGATTTCATCTTCAAACTCCAATTATCATCCTGCCAGAAGCAATTAATTCATTGTCTTATTTGAACCACACCTATACATTCAATAACTGGAGTTGAAGCCAAAGATATAGTCCTTCTGTAATTGCTCTGTTGACCATGCTCAATGACAATGATTGGCTTCTTGGATCATGTGATCACAACTTTGGGCACATGCTGTGGATTAGTAGAAAAGTGACTTTCATACAAGTTAGACTAAATCAATGTGACAGAGTGATGAATACCTATTCTACTTGATTGTGAATCATGCCCTGCAAGAATTTTATCACTAAAGTAAAGAAGGAAAATAAATATAATATTTGATGAAGAAAAAAAATCTATGAAATTTACAGACTGACAATTTATAGACATATTCTATTCCTCTGACCTTGCCCTTTTTAAGGTTTTATGCAGGCATTACAAATCCACTGTCCCCCTATGCTCAGGACAAGCTAAAATTGGGCTTCTGCAAGCTAAATACGGCATGATACCTGCCTGCAGTCAAATCCAAATAACAAAGAGAGATAGAGTGTGAAAGGTTTGTGTTCAGTTCCTAATGCTTTATGTTCCGCAAGTTTTATACTCTGTGATCTCGCCACAGTATATATATCAGCACCTTTATTAGAAATTATATTTACTGCATTCTTCTACTACATAAATGCCCGCACTTTCTTTTATCTATCAATCATTCATTTCATGCAACAGACTGTCAACGCCTGTCAATTCCATGTCAATGTCAAGGTAAATCTTGCATTTTCTTGTGCAGGCATGATAATACGAATATGTACTATTTGAAGCAAGTTTTGACAAATGGGGAATAAATATTTCTTTTAACTTGTCAGTTACATTTTAATCATAATATTTGTTAAATATACAGGATTCACCAACTTTCAAGACCATTACCTGGCCACAGTCAGTTTTCTCAATAGGCTCTGAAATGTGCCGAGCTTGCCGACTCTTAAATGTCGGCTTGTCAATGATTGTTTTGATGCATGTAACCGATTTCAAGGTGACTAGGTGATAATTGTTAGTAATATACCTCCTGAGATTTCTTTAAAAGGTGTGTTTGGTCATAAAATAATTAGCCACCAGGATTTCTATAAATGGGTCATTGATGTACTGAAACTTTAGCACCCACAAGCAGTGTTTATCATCTATTGTTCACTTAATAATTACAGGAGACTGATAACTACTTACTGTTTCGCAAATAATTAAATGTTTAAAAATATGTGTTATTTAATCATTCTCAAAAGTTGGCTCATAAAAGATTGTTTTGATGCATGTTCCCAATTTCAAGGTGACTAGGTAATAATTGTTAAGTAAATGGATGAAAATAAGTGTTCTCAAGTCATTCAGTTGTGACTATAAATAAGGTATTACAAAAAGTCTATCTTTCATTATTGTTGATGTAGTTGAAGAGAAGAGTCTGCTAGTCTATCAAATGCAACAAGCAGATGAAGCAAAATGTTGACATATTAAAACATGATTAAAATGAAGTTCATACAGTTCTGTTCTTGGTTATGTTTAATTTTTCAGTTCAACGTGTTTACTTTATCTCTCTTTTAAAAATCATACTTTTTCCATGTGTGTGTGTATGTCTGTCTTTGCTCTTCTAACTATATATGCATTCTAACCCTTACTTTTTTCTCATCAACATATCTATCTGCATGTACTATTTAAATATATCTTTCTTGAAGACTTTAATTATCGGTATATGGTTTTAAGATGCAAGCAAAGATAAAAAGAAAAGAAAAGTTGTTTACTTGTAGAATAAATGTAACATGATTTGAAAAAAAAATCCTATATTTTATTTTACTTTATTTTTTAAAGTTTTGTTGTGATATTATGTCATATTTTGGGGCAAGTTCAATTCTCCAAAGGGCAAGTTCAATTTTTGACAGTCGATCGCATGAAATTTTTTTGTAAAGCCCTGTTTTATGTTATTTATCAGTGACTGATAGGCCATGAATGCATCTAAAATCTTGGTCATAGTTGATATAAAACCTGACACGCAATATCTATCTTAAGCAAACACATGTAACACCACTGGTTTCATTTTCCTCAGACTTTAAGACACAGTTCATGCACATAGTATTCAATGAATCTGAATAAATTAAGGCAAGTAAAATCTGAGAAAATGGATATCCAAGTCTGCAAATGTAATTATGACGAGAATTTCAACCCACGTTTTTAATTTCAACATAAAGAAAAATCATGCACACACAAATGCATCACAATCTATCTAACAACATTCGTTGTTTCATTCCTGTTACCATACCCGTTCTCCCTGAGGCAAAATAACAAAACAATATGTCATTAAAAGTTGCTTTCAAATAGTAATGGAGGTATTAAAAGTCTACACAGATTTCTGAAATTAACTACTTTTCTACTTCCTGATAATAAAGAATCTACTGACAATATTTATTTGACTTTGCAAATTAAAGGCATCTTCACATATAAAAAGATATTTCATCCAAAACAATGCAATTGATATGGTTTAAACCACGTTCCATCTCACAATGTAATATTAGAAGAAAGAAATTCTTTTAACTCATTTCTTAAAAATATATTTCATACAATCTGTAAGAAAAAGTATGTTCTGGAATTCCTTATTGGAAATTACTTTTCTTTGCTTCAACTAGTTTTTTGATGTAGTCAAAAGCATTTTAAAAAATCTGTCAAATCCACTTTCTTATGCTCAAAAATTACTCCAAGTTACCTGCAGGACCCTAACATAGGGCTCCCCTCCTTCATTTGTGTAGGAACCATTGACCCTGTAATGGCGCAGCCACTGAAGCTGCGGGGTTGTGTCGCTGATCATGACTTTACATTCAAACCTGGCATCCTCACCCTCAGTTACTGTCTGATTTATGGGCCCTTCTATCATTGGGGCCAAGGGCATTCGTTCTGCAAAAGAATTATTTAAATGCATCATACACAATGAACTGGGAAGAGCAGTTAAAAGGGTGGAGGGGGGGGGAAGACTGGTTGAATCCAGTTTTTGATTTTTCTTCTCACACTCTCTGCAGATCTAACACTGGATCCAGTTCTGACTATTATAATCACCTTTCATCCAGCTCTCTCTTAAGATATCTACTTACCGGATCTTATTGTAACTTGGTATAATTAGGAACTCTGCCATTGTGGCAAACAAACTAAACAACTTAAAATGCAACTGAAACAGAGATGGATACAATTTCTGATCTGGAAACCACATAAATTTGAGCCATCTTGGTAACCTAACTCATCCTCAGCAATAACACATGGTTAACTTTATGATACAGTATTAGTAAGTTTTTTACCTTCTGTACACAAGAGAAATGTAAACAAAACAAAATCCTAATGAAGGATCCCAATAAACATGACTTGGAAAGGGGGTGTGGTGGGTGGGGACAGACATAGAAATAATAATGTAATCTCAATAGTATAGAAAGGTATGGAGTTAAACTCAAGGAGAAAAATGGTACCATAATTTAAGGAAGACTTAGAAAGGTTCCTTACTGTAAATGATGAGATGTGAGATGCAAATAATTTAAACTCGACTTTCACACTCAACTATATAATACCTGTAATGGTTTTTGTAACCATTTTTGTGCACCAGTTCTGACCATTATAAGCACCTATTATACCGTTCTGGTTTCATAATGTTTTGAACAGTCTATTAATTGTCTCTGTAGTTTCATGCCATACTGTACCATTTCAATATAGCTTCCTAGCACCTCAATACCTCTCTGTATATCATATCTTATTTGTACTGTTTCCAATGTTGTAAAACATATTACAAGTACTGTACATAGGCAAGTATCTCCTGAAGTCATTTAAGGTGTACCCCTAAAAAACACTTTTCTTAAGCTCAGTATTCCTCTGGCTTTCCCAGTTTGTTTGTTTTTAA
Organism: Margaritifera margaritifera; assembly: GCA_029931535.1. NCBI lineage: Eukaryota > Metazoa > Mollusca > Bivalvia > Unionida > Margaritiferidae > Margaritifera > Margaritifera margaritifera. Next base: position 637,338 of record JAQPZY010000955.1, on the reverse strand, counting down.
ATACCTGCAGGCATGGTTGAGGGCAAGACACTGCTATATAATGTAAATGAAAAATTTCTGTATACTGTAGTAGTATCTTCCAAAATGTATTGTGATAAGTAAATTCACAGATTTCATTAGGGAGCAGTCTCTGACCCTCAAAAGCACCAACAAGTGTACAAAATTAGAAATATTTTCACTGAACACAATATCCCACCACAGTGTCTGAAAACATAACTAAAGTGTGTGTGATGGACAATCAGACAGACAAGGGTAACACTATACTCCCCCCCCCCCCCAATCAGGGCTGTTGCAAGTTTGCGCTGGACAAAACAGCAACCTGGGCTGGCGTTGCCTTTGACACACCAACCCACCCCACTCCCAAACTCTAAAAAAAAAAATATTGCAAACATCAAAATGGCGCCTGCCAATTATGAACACCCTTCCCATCATCATCGTGCTGCCACATAAAACTGTGGTACAAGTCAAAGAAATCCTGTGATATGTGTCCTTTTAAATTCTAGCAAATGTACTTTTCTCTCGAACTATACTGAACAACACTGATACAAAATTCCAAGCAAATCAAAACGGCTAAAATTTATTATTTCATCAAATTTAGTAGCCATCTCTAAAACAATAAAAGCCAATTGCTATTTTGGTCACCGTTTATGGGAACTTAGAATGTTATAAAGGGTAAATGAACCATCAGGAAGAAAAAGCCCAATTAATTTGTTACTATAAGAAACCACTGCATTCATGTTGAAATAGTATATGTGAGTGAGTAAAGTTATCAATTAGGCTGATGGTTTTCACTATGAAACTGACAGCAGTCAGGTGATAATCACACTATGTGCCTTGATAAGGACAGCCCTATCTAATATTGTAGTGTAAAACTAGAGAAGGCCATGGCCTGAAGTTTTCAAATTGGCCATATATCATATATAACTAGGCTGATCCATCCTCATGATACAGTTCTCATGATTAGCTGTGACCCAAAGTCTGGACTAGTTAGTCAAAGCACTGCTTCATGCTATATAGACTTGTAACTCAGTTGTGTAATGTTATGTTTCTCTGGTAGATAGATTACTTCCTTCCATTGCTGGGATGCAATGAATATGGAGATAAGAGATTATGTATGACTAAACTGCAATTGACATTTTTGTGGGAAAAAAGGTTTATTTTTAAAAGATCTGTAATGAGAACATTCTTTTATAAGTTACAGTCAACATACTATAAAAATGCAAGCTGCAAATGATGTCCATTTATTTTAAGGATTTCTATGTAAAGTACATTATGTATGCAGTGTGCATGTCTGTTATTAAATCAATCTGATTGAGTTGGTTGGTTTTTAAAAGCAGTTTCAACACTTTATTTGGAAAAGGGGCAAGCCTGGGTAGATATCAAACCCACAACCCGTAACCCTTTGATTACGAGCCTGAAGCAGTAACTTACCAAATAAGTTACTGCAGCTCCCCGATTTTTTTTTGTTACAAAAATTAAAACCATAATTCCACAGTAGACGAATATACAAAATGCAAAAATAAAATGGTGGATTTATGGGGATTAAACACTTACGTAGAACATCCACTGCAAATGACCAAGAAATATGTCCATGTTTATTCTCCACAATGCATGTGTAGTTGCCAGCGTCTTTCAAAACCAGGTTATTTATTTTCAATTTAAAATCATCAATTTCACACTGCAAAAGAAAATATTACATAGGTTTGAAAGTAATTCTAAACATAGGTATTACAGATCAATTGTTGATACTGGAACTATAAGACAATTTTGCATTTGTATTGTTACAGCATGTGATGTCTCAAAATAACACATCAGTTTCATATGGCAATTTAGCTTACCAATTGTAATCCTGCAAGCTCATCACTGTTAATTTCATTTTATTTCTGCAGCTGAATCCTTCTACACATTTTCAGTGATGACATGGACACATTAAAGATGTTCTGTTTTGTTTTGTCATTTAACTGCTTAATACCAGAAATCAGTTAGTCAGTACAGGACAACTGGGAGTTACATCCATTATTGTGTCTATGTAACCACTGCTCTGATTGTATGCATGAAAATGTTTTCATTTGTGATCACAATGTTTACCCATACATCATACACTGAGCTTTAAACAGCTATACAGTGAAAAGCCTAGCAACGGACAACAACATAGCAACAATGGTCAACTTTTAATTAAATCACAATTTTTCAAAGTTCACTAAAATGAGAACAAAAATCCCTTCACAGCAACAACATCAAAAAAAAAAGTTTAAAGCAACCGATTTTAAATATTTTAAAGTTATTCCAAGTGGGAAAATATTGCTGGAATTTATAAGGAATTCCTTACAAAAAAACAAAAACAATATGGCAAAAGTGCTGTAATAGTCTCATTGCATTCGCGAGTTGTCTAGAAAACAGTTCCTTTAAGCCAGCCTGCATGTAACAACTTTGGCATTCCTATACGAATACTAACACAATCCACATGCAGCAATCTCAAAAAAGATAATCCACCACTTGAAAACTGAATGCATTCATCCTAATTTTTATGGTGAAAAAAATTGATTGATAAATGCATGAGAATGAAGTTTAAATAGCAACTCAGGCTGTGAAGAATGTCTTTAATTTGCAAAGCCGTGCAGGCTATATTTCCTGCCAGAAATATTAACATGAAAGTCCCACAAATTAGTCCCATTTGTGTGAGGTGTTATTTAGATAGAACCCAAGACTTACCTACCTTGAAGAGGTGATGTAATGACTACATAACTTATCTCATTAGTAATAAGTCATTACTGCAAAACTTTAGACAACTCTCATTGTTGCAAACTGAGACTACCAGCACCATGTTACAGTTCAACGTTAGAGACCAATCTTATAACAAAAGGATGCTTTTATAGACTCATCACTAAGCACAAGGGAGATTAGTTTTTGTACTAATTGTGTTACATTCATTAAAAAGACATTATTATTATTATTTTTTTAAATTATTATTATGTCTATTACCCAAGGCCTGCTATTTATAAGATTTAAGGCATGAAGAATGAACCCTATTGCAGCCAAAGAAGGTACAGTGAATGCAACTGTACCCCTTAACTCTTTAACTTTGACTGATGTATATATTAGCTGCAAACATGTGCCTTGCCTCCACAATGACTGATAAATCTGCTTGTAAACATAGCACTACTATCCGCCATAATGGATATATTCATTTGCTGGTTATGTGTCCTAGACCCCAGAGACGGATAGATCTACTCTGCATGTTGATGTTACAAATGATCTTATTCATTCATCAGTAATGGCAGTAAAAGGGCATTGAACCAATCAAAATAGTTAACAAATGGTGGTTCTTGCTATGAAAGACATCATATATGGCTACTAAAAACAGGGATTTTCTGGAATTTTCTACCACATGATAGTTAATACACGAGTTGTTGACAGTGGAAACAATGGCTTTTGCTAGTGATTCGGAATCGTAATTTTCAGGTTTTTCAGAGGACACAATTGACTATATTGATTTAGAAAGTGTTGGCAGTGACACTGAATTATTGTCTTTGTCCAGTCTGTAAGAAATTGAGATAGAATCAGATGATAAAGACAGTAGAACGTGGACAAAAGAACTACGTGCTCTGCAAGTCACCGAGTTCACTGAAAGTGTTGGTCCTACATGTATTTTCATTTTGGAGGGGGAAAAAAACATAGAGATAGATTTCTTCTTTAAATAATCACCCCTGGTATTAAATGAAAGAACTGTGGCTAAAACTAACAACTATGCAGCAAAATGTATGAAAGAGAAGCCAGACAATGTTTGACAGAAAAAAGCAGCATGAGGTGTCCATTATGTGCAAGCGGTGTGATGTTCTTCTTTGACTTTGTGTAAAACATAACTGCTTTTACAAATATCACCAACAGAAACTACAGAACAAGTAGAACATATTGACCAATTAAACGTTTGTATTACGTGTCCAACTTTGACATATAATTTTGTATAAAATAATGACATACAAATTTTAGTGTTACAAATAGTGTGTTCTTTGTTTAATTCATGGATTTTCTTATCAATCGCGTGGAAGTCAGTGGGATAAAAGAATCATAGAGACAAAAGGTAGTTATAGCTTTGATACTGACATGGTTTTAGCATATCAATCGGTCAATTATAAGGAAAATAACGATAAAATTGGCCCATATCCACAAATCATCAGCTACAAAGTTATCATTTGGCAGCAGCAGCATCAGGCTCTGGTAGTCATCCCCCCAAATCAGCTGCAGTAGTGACCACAGCAGCTAGGCAGAGCAGTGAGCCATGACAGTAGCACTAGTAATTAAAGAGTTAAATTTGGTCTCATACCATATGGGTTGTGAGCTGCCAATATCCAGCTATAGAGCAAAGAAGCACCTTCATAAGTGAATCAACAAGAAAAATTACTGATAATAACTTTGCTGCTGTAACACTGAGATTCTGATAAGCTTGAAAGTATACAGTAAAACACTGATTACAGTGACACCTGTTATTCTGAATTATCAATTGCACAGATTAAAACTGTGTTTCTGCACAATTCAAGTTACATGTACCTTGGTTTTCATCATTTTCTGACATAATATAGAAAGTATCCTTACATGTGTATTCAGTAGCAAGCAGCTAAGAACTGAAAATAAGATCAGTTGAACAGCAAACTAATGTGAAATCAAGCATCAAGGTTTTGTCTATAAGGTTAAATAAGGTCAAGGTCATATTTGATATACATTATTAAGTATTGACAAAATTATGACCAGTTCTGGCATAAATAACTAATTATATGCACACAAAAAACATCTCCTGAGGGGTCGAGATAATTCGCATTTTATGGTGAATTGATACAATTAACAAAAAAGCCCTTCATACATTGGAATCTTCATCCTCAGGGTCAATTTTTACACCATCTTTAAGCCATGTAATTGTCGGATATGGATACCCACGAGCCTCGCACTCTAACTGAATGTCCTGTGTTGCTGGCCTCGCCACATAGTAATCACGATCTCTATTTTGTGAAAACACAGGTGGTCCTGTAAATCAAATGTTGTAAGGAAATTTTTTTAATATTTCAATTGCTCTTGCATTGATATCAAATAATAAAATTGTTATTCCTGATGTAAAATTATATAGTAAAGATTGTTTATAATGTTTCATTGGAGACTGGGATTTTTGTAATGTTATAAACTAGAAATGTTGTACCAAATTTATGGTTTATATTTCTAAATGTTTATGTACATGCCCATGTCAATGTTTCATGTCAATGATGTTGGACATACATGTAGCAAAAACTTTATTCCGGTACAATTAGTTAGAAAAAGGTATCTGAACTCATATGTAATTATATTTTCAAACATTTTATCATGAAAAAAATGATAATCCAGTAAATTACCATCCTCTGAAAGTATCAACATATATGTATATGTACAGTAAATCATAAAAATCACTTTTATGTCTAAACATCACTGTCCCACAACTTAAAAACTTGTAAATTAGTCCTTTATCTAGATGGAAAGAAATTATCAAAGACATCTGTTTTTTCATTAATCTGACATTTTTTGCTTCATGCAAATGTTCATAAGGAATATCAGGTGTGTCACTAAGCTGTACTCCATTATTCAGCATACAGGTGTAGAATGATAGCTAAAGGTCATTTCTAAATTATTTGGTCAAAAAAGGACAAAACATGTTTTAATTGCACTGAACCAGCAACCCATGATTCTAAAGTACTTTTTATTAATGAGGTTTAATTATTGTTATTTAAATGACTGCCATTTTGTACCTGGCTTCAGTGTGTCAGGTGATAATAACATTATAATTGAGCTACTTTTCTCTGAGGGACCAAGCAAATCAATGCCATAACCAATTTCGTCTGAAACCTTTATATCACAATTATTAAAACAATGTTTCATGGTGACTCCTTATGTTATTTAAATTTGTGGTTGCAAATACAATATTTTCATTATCAAAAGAAACTGTCAGAACATTTACACTTACCTTCCTGCCCTTTGAGCTGGTCTTTGTACTGATCTGAAATATCTGAAATACAACAGGGACAACTTAAAAAGGAACAATTATTTTTAAATTATTGCATTCTGTCGTACATAAACCTAAGCATCAAATATAGCAAATTTGTAAATAATACAATATTTTCCAAATACACAAAAAATATAAGGAAACTAAACATAGGTCCCATTTGGTTTCAATCCTTGAAGTACTTCAAAAGTTATCAGTGGAAATTGAACAGCAAGGTTTTATGTCAAACAAGGCATAAAACTTTGCCTGAAAATGGTGAAAATTAAACTTGACCTAGCATTTTTAATATAAAGTCTCATACCAAATTTAATTCAATCCATGAAGTTCTTCAAAAAGTTATGGAACAGAAACAAAACTGAAAATAAGGACCATAAATCATTAAAATTCTTGTATGAAACCAGGCCTAGGTCTTCTTAATGTAAGCCTCGTACCAAATTTAAATCCATTAAGTCCTTCCAAAAGTAACTGGCAGAAACAAAACTGAAGGGCTGAGTTCTAAGTCAAACAGGTGCCATAACTCCTTAAAAAGTTGCTGGAAAATGGTGAAAATCGAACTTGACCTTGGTTTTCTTAATGAAAAACATCATACCACATTTAATTTTCGCAGTTTCAGAAGTAAATGGAAAAGGAACAAAAATCAGGATTTAACAAGTCTAGGTTTACAAACTTTCCTTAATGTTCCACCAAACATATTAACATAGTAAATCATGTACAACACCTTGATAATACTATTACAAATGATAAAAGTCAGCCCCTACCTGGAAGCTTCTTCTCCACAACTCGGATTGTTGTATTACCCCACGATTCCCCATACTGGTTCTGTGCCCGACATGCGAACACTCCTGCATCTGTCATCTGAATGTTTTGTATGACCAGAGAAAATCGGTTAATGGTGTACCTAAAGACAGTGAAAAAGTGTTATCAGCCATTGCATCAACTGGCTACTGCATGTAGCCAATATGTAATCAATGTAAGAAAACTTTTATAAAGGTTATATATACAGTACTCCCTCATTATAATGCTATAAAACAACTTTATTTAAAGTACATGATACAGTACTTCCTCATTACAATGCTGTCCATGGGAGCCACAGAGTATACTGACTTATAGTGAGATTGCCTTATAACAAAGTACATTATAAGTACTCCCTCATTATAATGATGTATATGGAAGCCTGCATATATTACCTTATAGCGACACTGTCTTATAATACAGTACATTATAAGCACACCCTCATTATAATGCTGTCTATTAGAACCATAGTAGACTACCTTATAATGAAGTACATTATACAGTATTCCCTCGTTATAATGCTATATATAGAGCCAGTGAATATTGCCTTACAGTGAGAACACCTTACAATGAAGTACATATGTTTAATTTTACTGCCATTTAATGAAATGGGGTCCATGACCATACCCACCTTATAACAAGAACCATGTTATAATGACGGGCTTTAAAGTGAGTGCTTTATGTGCAAGATGTAATGGGGGAAAAAAATTCATAAATTACTTGGCTTTCCATGTTGCTGAATAATTTGTCTAATGCTATTTTTTCCATTAACAATAAATGTCTCTTCTCATACTTTTCTCAATGATTTCTGTCCATTTAATTTGTACACATTTTGTCTTTTGATCAGATGTGACTTTAACATTTTATATTCCAACATTATGCTTTGCAACCAAATAACCACAAATGTACATCTAAAACTTTGGAAAAGTCCACAAAATTTATGACTGTCCAAAGAGCAAGTTGACTCCATCTTACCGTCCATTTTCTCTCTCATTCAAAAGGACGTCATCCTTGAACCAGTTCAAAAAAGGTCTTGGCTTCCCCTTCACCTTACAAGTTAACTTCACAGTGGTGTTGACCAAGTGAATCTGTTCCCTGAGTGGCCTATTAACCAATATGGGGGGGGCCTTAGAATCTGAAAGACAAATCAGAATATACACTGATACCTGGTTAAAAAGGACACTCTGGGGACAACAAAATTGTCTCCCTTGTGAACAGATGTCTTTGATAGGGAGGCTGAATAATGTGAATATGAAAGTACAATTAAGAAAATGAAGGTATCACTGTTGTCTTCTATAAGCAATACAAATCATAAATAAACAAAAAAATTCAAAATTCAATATACAAAATTGTCTCAAGGTACACAAGGTGCCCTATTTTCAGCCTTATAAATTCATGCAAGTCCTTAATCAGGATGCAAATTAAGGAACATTAACAACTGTTCATCCAAGTGTTGAATACCTGGGTATTTTTCTTTGATGATTAGAAGTGGGAATCATTTTGGTAAAACATTTGGAATTAAATTTGCAGATAGTGGAAACATTAGGGTTTATCAACCTTCCCAACACAAGATAAACTTCGTTAAAGGTAACCTCTAAAAGGTAGATCTCAACGCAAGAGGCCAGTACCTGCCTTAACTAACAAAAGGAAGGTAGAGACATCCTAGGATGATTTTTACAGAGGCCCTGATGTAAATTTTATGTAATTCAACTCGACATTTGTTATACTGGGATTAAGAAGCTACTCAAATGGATTGGATCAGCTTCACCCTTTAGAAATTAATAAGACCGGTGGAAATAACAAGATTGTAAGTGAGAAGCTTTGAAGATTTAGTACAAATAATGTGGCAGACAAAGTACACCTACTGTTATCCTGTCCAATATACTAAAGTCATTGGATGCAGTGTGTGCTAGGATGAAGAAGAGGATTAAACGTAAATGGCCATCATGAAGAGGTCTTGATAAAAATTTTAGATTATCCTTCGAGTATGTAAATATAATTATGAAATACAAAATCTAAGCTGTCCTATCTGCAATCGTAATTTAATATTTAGTTCTTCATGAAACAATATTGATTTATTACCATGTGTTGCTATATGTGTATCATGATGTATCTCACATCATTTGGTCTAATGTTACAAAGCCTACAATTCTTTTGCAACTTTTCTTCATAGTTGTACACTGTCTATTCATGTTTTGTAACAACAGGCAACATACCCGAAGTAATGTCCCATAAAAATGACCCCCATCCCCATTGCCATGTTGAAAGAAAAGTAGAGTTCACAACAATGTTTAAGTTAATGATGTGTATTGGAACACATCTTGAAGAAATAGTCAAAAACTGTATGTGGACTTTGATGGTTTAATCATGGTTTCATCTCTAGTTTTAAAAAAAAAAACTGTCTTACCAGGCTACACAATGAGGATTAATTTCCTGGTTTTGCTTGACATCCCATGAATAGAAAAGCACCCCAAGATACCCACAGACTAGTGAACAAAAACATCCGGTGTATGCATCCTTAGATCATCTTACAAAAAAGGAATATACCACATATACTCGCTTATAGGACGAGTCAGACTGCAAACTGCACAAAACCAGATCTGCCATCACATATGGCACCAGAAGATCTGAGTCCATGCAGTTTGTTAGGAATAATCAACAGAACAAACAACATGGACCCTGATCTGCCATCACATTATGTGATAAACCAGGGTCTATGGTATTTGCAGCTGGACTCGGTAATAGTCTGTCTGCCTGAAGCATTAGCTTACCTAGATGTAAAAGGAACCCAGATTCAACAAACTATTTTGTCAGCAGATAAATGTAGGCATTTAAATGGTCATTGCTGCCCCTTTTTCACTCCTCATTGTCATTTCCTTGCCGGAAGCTATTTCAGAAGCATGTCAAATGACAAACGAATATTTATTTCATTTCATACTTTGAGAAATTTAAACTCTGGAGTTGGACTATGAAACTCTTGTCTCAGACAAATTCTGAAATACTTGTGTGCACACGTGCACCATGAAACCTGTTTTTGCCCTGTACATGTAAAATAGCCACATACTTTATTGTGTACCAAGTGCTTAATGTCAGGTATTCATTACTATTATATTTAGGTGGAAAAGTTCAATCCTTATAATGTTATACAAAATGTGTAGATCAAGACCCTTGTAGAATAATAGCATTCACTGGGAAAAATCCTTTCATACCTTATGTAAAATAGCACTCAAGGGACCATCTAAAAGTGGTCATTATGAGCAGGTGCTCTTGATATTCAAATAAATCAAGTAAGGATTGTTGTATAAATGGAACCTATGACACTTGTGCTTTATATACAGTAGACCTTTATATCCAGGTGTTCATTGTGGCATGTTGGATTGTAGATAATATGCAGTTTGTTCCGAGTAAGCACTAAAACAAACACAGACCCTGATCTGCCGGTGCATTATGTGATTGCAGATCAGGGTCTATGCTGTTTGCAGTTGGACATGAGTATATACAATTTATTTTAAACTATTACTTAATCACTATCAAAACAAGGCTATTTTGGAACATAATCCACTTTGAAAAAACTGACACCTTTGTTAATGAAGCTGGATATTTAATGTTTTAATAACTCCCCTTCTATCCCTCTCCCTCTCTTTTGCAGCAATGTCAAATGAGGACAAATCAATATGCAAGTCCTTGACAAAGTTTACTATACCTGTTGTTGTAGCATTTTTCTTTTTTTCTTACTACATAAAATGAATATTTAAGCAAGCAGCTGTGTAGAGTTCAATTATAATATTCCTATCCTCTACCTTGGTCAAAGAACAAATCATTCAAATAGTAAAAGTAATTAATTCATGTCACCCTTTGTTAAATCTCAGTTCTGCAGCTGTTGCAAAAGAATGTGGTGCTTAGAAGGATTAGCAACATTCAAAGTAATCATATATAACCTTTTCTTTGAAAGATACTTTTTTTTTACAAAAATATAATTAAATAAAATATTAAAAACTGGTGATAGTATACATTAGTGTCAATTTAAAAAACAGTAATGGATTTCACTTAAGGTTCTCATCAACAGGATTTTCAGAGCACACCCTGCATCCTCATCTCCTGAACACTTTCATAATAATGACCTCAGGTAAGCTTTCAAAGGCTGGAACTCACCTATAAATAATGGGCTGAAGGTAAAATGGCCACTCTCTGTGGTCAACACATTATATTGACAGCATTCATGCTGTGGGATGATTATATTAACAAATATCAAGAAATAATGAATATTTATTGTTGCAAAAAAAGAGGATTAATTTATGAATATTTGTAGCATATGATTATAAACTATCATTGTCCAAAGTCCAATAGTATTTCATTATTTTCATTTGAACTGTTGTAAAATATTTTAAATTGGACCTTTCCATTCAACAACAAAAAAAAGAGTGCAAATAGCTTTAGAAGGCTTGTGGCAGTAGTGCAGCTTCATTAACAGTTTGCCTTGTAACTGATTCCAGGTGAGTGGCCTCAGGGCAACAGTTCCCAGCTGAAGAAATCCACTCATTATCTCTCACTGGATATAAAAGTAAATATTCAATCCAGTTCTTCTTTTTTCTACAAATTTTACACTCTTTCAAGTAAAACTATTTACCTTGAATGTGATCGTCTCTATTTTTTTAAAAATCGATATGAAATTTGGACATGGTAATGTTACCACATAATGGATAATGAAATTGCAAAAATATTAAAAAGTCATAATAAATGTGACAAAATCATCAAATAGTGTCTAAAATATGAAAAAAGATTTTTTTTTGGCTGTATGCTACTTTTCAAATAAATGCAGCAGTATTTTCTTTTCAAGATTTCAACTCCCATTTTCTATCCATGATCATCAACCACACATTTTCGATTCCAAAAAAAAACATTTGTCTGCCAATTAAACTGATCATCTCATCATTCTTTGGCAAGAACTTACTATATTTACCTAGCCAGCTTCGGGGTAACTCTTTCAGTCAGTCTAAAATCAACCATAATGACCTTTTATCTTTATTTTGTGTTGTCTTTACATGACCTATGTGTGCTATAAAGGCAACTTTCTTGCACCAAAGACGAAAAATTAAGGTCATTGGCTAAAATTACCACTGAATTTAGTATAAAACTAATTCATGTCTATTTGTTAATAATCATATTTTATGGGTCATAATCAGTGACATAAAGAGATATTGATAAATACAAACAACCTTTGTGCCAGTGGAGCTGTCTTAGCCCAAATTTAATTAGTATCCTGCTGAAAGGAATCCAAGCTAACCAGAACCATCCCACTACTCCCCCACTCGTACACTGTAACAGTATGACTGCTGCAAGAAGAAACCTGTCCACTAGCAGTTTAAGTGGAGGGGTGGTGAGGGGGGGTGGGGCCTGGGTAAGAGATTTTTTTCCTTACTGATATACTGATATGCTCAATGAGTACATCATTTGCCCAAAGTAAACATGTCTAAACAACATTTTAATGGAAATGTCCAGCACCAGTGTCTAAGCCTTGCTTTTAACATGTATCTATGTAGTTCACCCTTCCTTTTTAACACCGGCGCTCCCTCCCCAAGCCCCACCCCACCACCAATTTCATTTAGCTGAAGGTGGCCATATAGTAGGCTCATACCATAATGAATCTCTTTGTGTTGATGTAAGCCAGAAACAGTCTGTCTTCTTAAGAAAACAGTTGCTTAAAAACAGAAATTCACCAAATTACTGGTTGACAGATGCAATCATTTTTAGAAATCACCAGAAAATGGGAAATCTCATTAGGAGAACCTACTACCGTTCTGACTGCACACTGTTCCCCTCCATTCACTTGCAAAATTTATCCTAATCACAATGGCAGTCTTTGCAAATTCTTCTAGCAAACAGTTATAGGTGGCAGCTAAGGCCGAACTTAAAATTGGAACTTTTATACTTAAAGCTAAACACTGATGCTTTTTATTGGGTTTAAACTCCATTGAAATATGCAAGAAGCTAGGAAATGAATTTCTTTAATGGAGGTCCAAAGAGTGAACAAAATTAAAGTAATCAGATCACAATACAAGTTTTTTTTCTGTGAAGTACCCTGTTATCAAATATCCTACACGTTTTTCCAATCTATATGTTTTTCCAATCTACATGTTTCTACAACAAAAGCAGTCTGTATGTACCAATTTATGATCATAATTTTAAGATTTTTAATTATTATATGTACATGTATACCAATTAGGTAGCATTTGCAGTATGAAGACAGGAATCATGTAAAAACTGACGATCTGATGTAATTTCTTCAAATCAACCTGCATTTAAATTTGATTAATGCCTGTGAAACACATATTCCCCCACGGCAAACCACAAAATTCTCAAGTCCAACAAATTGAAAAACTTCTATATATATCTATAATGGCATGAAAATGCAATCAGATCATCTACATGTGCATACAAAATTTAATGTGTTGAGCTGTGGTCATTGCTTTATGGAGTTTAACAAGTCTTTAATTCAGTACTAAGAATAACTTTTGAAATTCTGCAAGCCAGGCAGACCAGCTACTTAAAAATGTTACTGACATAACTCAAAATTCACTAGCCTGTTGTCAGTGAGATAGATTTACTAAAATATGCCACAAAATAAACTACTTTTATTAAAGAATGAAGCATTTATTGTGGTTTTTGTGATTTAGTACATTTTTGGTATATCATACGTGCTTAACATCTGAAGCATGTAAAAATAAAAGCAGAAGTTCATACAGAAATTTTTTAAATGAATCAATGCTAGATAGATCCAAAATGTCACACTGAACTAAACTTACAAAATACCAATACAGATCCATCTGTACCATTTTGCAGACAAGTGAACTACAAATTCTGAAAATATGATTTGATTGGTTGACTTTAGATTCTACTGATCAATCACACTGCTGCTTACGAGATTGCTCTATTTGAAATAAAAGCAAGATTTAACCACATCACAAGTAACAAAAACAAATCAAAACATGTACATTCTAGAAGGAAATGGCATGGAAACTTTCTGCTGAATTTTGCTCAGAAATCATGAATAAAACAAAAACCAAAAAAATTTTCTAACCTAAAAAATGAACCAGCCAGATGGGATGCAGACTAAAAAGAGCAGTCAGACAAAAACATTAATGGCAGTGGGATAGCATGCAGATGACTATTTGATACAGTTTTCTTCATAAAAAATTTAATAAATTGAAATTTTGCTGTTAATGGCCTGAAAATTTAATCTGGTGATACATATATAAATGCAAATATGCATATTAAATTTTATTTGTATCACTCATGTGGCTTTTGCTTAATCATGTGAAGAACCACATTTGTACTTTTAAAACACAAAGGCATAAGATGAAATAAGGAAATAATAACATCAACAATATTACCAACATATCAATTCCAGCAATAACAAAAAGAGAACAACCAGAAAACAGAATTTATGGAGATCAACCACCATTAACCTTGAGAGTTAATTCACAATGCTTACAATTACAAACCTAATTACCATTTGTCTCTTTTAATTAGTACTGTCTGGTTAATCAAGTGAATTTGTTTTGGGATTTTTTGCAACTTTTTGAGTTTATGCAAATTGACTTTGTTGTTTGCAACCTTTCAGTTCACATAAATTGACTTCCCCAAGGTCACTTATTATTTTTCCAGTTACCCGATATGGGGGGGAGGGTATGCTAACTAATTAAAAAGCATCATGAGCTTATAATTATCCAAACTAAGACAATATTTAGGTAATCTTACCCATCAAAAAAAAAAGATAGGTTTTCCTGTAATTTTCCTCAGCTATTATTTGAACAGTCATTCAAGTTGGTGTACAAAGTTGATCAGTGATTGACAATCCATTAGTGGAAACCTTGTGTTTCCATTTCTGACTTTTTATTATCTAATTTCAAAAGTTCCCATAATTGTGCCTCACGACTAAATACTAAAAGGCCTGTAATCTACCTGTGGAAATAGGATGCCGTGGCTTTGCAGCACAGACCTTTTGGCGTGCCTTGGAAGTCATTGGGAATACAGGACCTAGCCGCAGGCATTTAGTCCCCGAGGTTGGCAAACAGGCAGAAGAAGTCTCGCATTGGATTTGACGGAAGAGAGAGAGAAAGAAACGATGGAAAAGCTAATCGGTTCCAGTTTGAGACTGATCAACTCAATATGCACACCCCTGAGTGTTGTGGGTCAGCGCTGAAATGCTCTTGGAAAGGGGATCCCCACCTGATGATGGAACCGGTTGCAGTGCAGAACTGTATTCATATATATATATATATATATATATATATATATATATATATATATACCGACACGGTTGTAAAATATGACTGATAGATACATATGGCATCAGGGCTTGTGAGAAAATGTCATGTGAATTAACAAAGAATTGTGTATATGGGGTTTTCATTCTGATTTTAAAAAAGGTACCTCACAACGTTGTTTTACTGAAGTATTGGATTGGAAATTTAAAGAAATTGCACTAAGATTTAGAAATAGTTTAACATGGTACAATAACTCCTGCTGTACATTTGAAACACATCAACCATAAACCATGTTCATTATAATATTCTGTGACTGACTGGTCAACTCAAAAGACACAGATCATGTCCAATCCAAGGGTGACAATTCTCATTTGCCAACATTGTGCTGATATTGTACAAGTATGCTAGAATAGAGGGGATACAAGGCACTGGAGAGTTGTAGGAAAAATTGGATTATACTGGCTTCCCCTTCAGGCCATGTAGATTTTTATCTTGATAAAAGGGACAAAAGGGAACCAGTCTGTGCCAACAAGGAACCACAGTAACTTTTAATGAATCATTACATTTCTTCATCCTAAGCAAACATCTGTGGTGTTGATTTGGAGAACAAAGAATGTTTGTACACATAGTTACAAGATTGGCATGTGCAGACAGTTTCAACAAAGTTAAGAGTTAGATAGATATAAACAGTGTTGCACCCTGAGCATGCCCAGAGGACACTCAAAAAACCCCAAACTGCCACTTTCCCACAAAATTTAGCAAATCCGCATATCTTGATGATTATAGGAGGACAGAGATACATACAATGTCCCCATGACAGCTCAACCAAGGTGCAAAACTGAAGATAAATAAATGATACACTTACCACTTTGTTTTGCAGATACCAGCAAGGAATGAACAGTTATGACTGCAAGGGTTACAATAAAATTCCAAGTAAACTTTCTGCCCTGCAACCTGGCATCAGCTTCCATCATGGATCTAAAAATATTCCAATGTCAGCATTGTCCACAGACATAGTTAGCATATATTATTATGACATCATGAATTAAATTCACAATACTTTTTTGAAAAATTCACATCACAATTAAAGTATCTAATCTTAGTTGTAAAAATAATATTTCACAATATTCACATATCCAACTTCTGAATCTCAACTGCTTAGTGTTGCACCTCATCAGACAACATGGAAGAAATAATCCACTTTAAATCTCTGGAGTCACTTAAAACAGGTCCAACTGAGATGGTTTCCTCTTCTGTAAATAAAACAAAAAATACGTAAGAAAAAGAAAACAGACAACAGGTATACATGCTATTCAGCTTATCAGGAGATGCATTACTGGAGGATTAGTGTGAATACTGGATTCTGATTGGCTTATTAGTACAATGGGATCAAGCAGTGTTGAAACCAATTAGCTAATTAGTGACTACATCAAAACAATTAGTATACAATAGTCTACAGGAAATGGACAAAGAATACTTGCTAAACAAACAAATTCATAAGTCTAATTAGATTTTTAACACCTATCAAAAGGAATTAATAAGTGTAATTATAGGAATTCAAACAACAAATGTAAGTAATAGAAACATCAATAAGTCTTGTTCAATTTGGAACAATATCTTTTTAACCTCTGTTTAAATAAGCATTAACTGTTTGATTTCTAAGAAAAATGTGGAATGCTTATTCTGATCTAATTATGGCTTCACCACCACCACTACTACTATTACAACCACCACCACTACTACTAGAACCACCACCACCAGTGCTACAACCACCACTACTACTATTACAACCACCACTACTACTGATACTAATTAGCTGTTACAAGTCTGTCAGTGATCTGTTAAATTAATCGTGATCCAATTTTCACTCTAACTCTAAAAATTCTGAACCACACACTTTGATTTCCTATAAAATCTTTCCACATACGTTACCTTTATTTTTTATTTTATACCGTACACATAATTTTAACATATTTATCCTTATATATTCTATCTTCTTGTACTTCATGTTTGCATTTATTGGAAAGGGTTATCTTTCTTTTTTGTGCAATTCTTCATATTTACATTTTGTTAATTTTACTTTCAGTTGGCGCCATATAGCCACTATTATGCTGAGGTGTCCTTAAATGCTACTATATACATACATACATACTTTTCACATGTTTTTGATTGCATCATACATTGTATCAGCAGGTATAATACAGCTTGTTATTTCAGGGAAAAAAAATAAAGGAAAATATTTGGAAGAACATTGTAATGATGTCTACATAACATTGTAATGAAGTGTATATGATCTAACCATTGTGTGTCACGCCAAGCTGTTCCTTTCTTTTTTGTGGAAACTGGGGCCTATACATTTTTTGTTAAAAAAATGCATATTAACTAAATTAAGAGTATTATCAATGTTTCCTTTGCTACAATTTAGTCTATAATGTTATAACTTTATAACTTTTTTTATTACAAAGAAATGGGCAGTATCTTTTTAGTGTTTCCTTTTGCTCATCTGAACCAGGAATTTTCATTGGAAAAGTTACAAGTAATTTTAGCTTGCATGGGAAGCCAATGAAAATCCTTAATAGAGTTATGCTAATAATGCTGAACTCTCTGATAATGAAATACTATATAACAACATAAACCCATAATGAAATACAATATAACAATATAAACCCATAATGAAATACAAAATATAACAACATTAACCCATCTACCTTCCAAGCCTAACATCTTCACCCACCTCTCTTATTTCTAGGTCAGGAATATATGGAAAACTTAAAACGTTATCCCTTTGGTCTTTTCAGTTAAAATGTAATGAAAATGCCTTTTTCATGTAATGTATTTTCATACTGCTATTACTACTTTCTTAACTACTTCCTTAATTAAAGGTTAATAACAAAATTAATTTTGTAATAAAGGTTAATGAAAAGGTTAATAACAAAATTAATTTCTTCTATAAATCTGTACTTACATCAAACCTGTGGTAAAATCCTTGCAAAAATGGCTCCTTATCACCAAAGCTAAGGGTTTAAACCTAACCGTTTATAAAATTATATATATATATATATATATATATATATATATATATATATATATATATATATATATATATATATATATATATATATATATATATATATATATATATATATATATATATACAGACACACATCACTACAAAAATCACAGGTTGGCTTGGGGTATGGACAAAATGTGGCTTGGCATAAAAATGACACAAGCTGTTAATCCTATTAAAGAAGGTTCCTTTTGTTTTGTGACATACAAGCTACTTGACAGATAGTGTTCAATGCATAAGCCATATTCATGCTCCTTGCTATCCATGACTAATCTTGTAGTTAAAGCATGTAATAGTCTATCACAGCAGGGTCTATTCTAAAACTGAAAATTGGAAAGAGATGGGGGAGAAATTTCCCCCAGCCTCTGAAACAAAAGGGGGGGGGGGGGCTAATATAGGAGAGATTTAAAGAAGAAATAAAGGTAGGACTTGAAAATATGTGATTTTTCTGAGTGATCTTTTAGAAATTAGGCAAAACCCTTACAATCACATATCCTATAATAGACCCTGACACAGACACCTGATTTTCTTTATTTTACTTAAAATTAGCCATCTTTCAATGTTTTGGGTGAAAAGTGTGCCACTGAAATGGAAAAAGAGGAGTTAACTAAACCCTCCTGAACCCCTTCTAAATCCACATACTCATCTAGTCATGGAATGTATCAGTAAAGAGTTTCTTCTCAAGAGTGATAGTTTTGCTTGATTAAAAGAGTGATAGTTTTGCTTGATTAATGCATTTTTTCTTCGACTTTACAAAATATGTTACCCTAAAAAACCGAACAATAGGAATTCTGCCCCATATTATAGATGTAAATTCGTTATTAATGTGTAACCCCTTGCAACCAATAGAGATCAACTAGATTTTCTAGGCGGTCCAAAAGTACATAATCACAACCAGGCCTGACAACAGAAATTCCAGGCCCCTAGGCAGAGCAGTCATGGGCCCCAAAACTAGTTCAATTTTTTTAATATTAAAACCTGTGTACAGTTTTGCATATAAAACATGTAGTAATCTACCATATATATATATATATAATCACTTGAACTTTAGTTATTAGTCCTTCATCTAACACCTCCCCCACCTACTCCATCAATGCCAACTTCATATTTGTATGTCTTTGTTTTGTATTTGTTGTTTTGCAAGTTTACACTACCATGTTTCTCCTTTAAATGCTTTTAAGTTACTGTCCAACATTATTACAATATGGTATGTACAATTTTCTTTGAATACCTCATTAGCATATTTCAGTGTTTTCAATCCTATGCCTTCATTACTCATACCAGCCACATTATAACGGTAAATATTATTTGTTAATGAGTGAGCTCCAAATAAACTTAGGCTTTTTACTGAATCCTCCATATCTCTTGTTGGATTTTATGTACTTTCCATGATGACTCCAGCAAATAAATACTGTTTAAATCAAATTAAATATAATAATACACAAATTCAGCATTTAAAAGAATGCATATTAACAGGGCTTGAACTTAGTGGTAGTCCACTAGCCTGTGGCCAGTAAATTTCCTGTTGGACTAGTAGTTTTGGTAATTTCAATAGTCCAATGGCTATAAAGTTTCAGTTGTGTCTCACATTGTTTTGTGTGAAGGACTAGTGAAGATTCAGCAGGACTAGTAAATTTCTCAATCTACAAGTCCTTCTGGCTACAAAGAAATTTATGTTAAATTCTAGGCCTGTATTAAGAGTCTGACCTACCTGGAGTAGTACAGGCCTTGGCAAATAACTGTACATTATTCAATAGTGAGTAAAGAAGGCAGAATCAGTAATGTTATGTGCATTTTGCACAATCTTCCATTGTCAACCCTGTGAGATTTACCAATATTGGAAGATCATGCTGCACTATCTTCCAATGTAAACTTTGTGAGATTTACCAATATTGGAAGATCACACCACACAATCTTCCAATATCAACCTTGTGAGATTTACCAATATTGGAAGATCATGCTGCACAACCTTCTAAGGCCAACCTTGTGAGATGTACCAATATTGGAAGATCACGCTGCACAATTTTCCAATATCAACCTTGTAAGATTTACCACTATAGGAAGATCACGCTGCACAATTTTCCAATGTCAACCTTGTGAGATTTACCAATATTGGAAGATCACGCCGCACAATTTTCCAATGTCAACCTTGTGAGATTTATTACCAATATTGGAAGATCATGCTGCACATTTTTCCAATATCAATATTGATCTGCACCATATTTGTATAACATCAATTTCTTTAAATAATGTTTTATATCACTTTGGAAAGCAATTTGGACAAACAAAAATTAACCAACTTTTACTAAGAAAATGAGCGTAATGTAAGATTGCGCACTGCGATTTGCTCTTGGTACATCACTGCCCGACAACTTATTTTCAGAAGAAATTTACAAATTTAAGATAAGGGAAGAAAATAATATGTTTAAATTTCAGTAATTTTCATTTGCATGCAAAATATATATATAAAAAAACGAAATGATGAGAAAATTTTAAAATTTACCTATCTTCAATAAAATATTACATATAAATGTATGAATTACTTTCTCAAAAAAATTCCTCTTCTGCTTCAACTTTTTATGAGAGAACATCTGAAGATTGTGCAGCACAATTTGCAGTGAACAATCTCCCAAGTATAAGATTTATCACACATTTTGCAGTACAATCATTCAAAATTACTGATCACTTATTGTCAGTCAAAATTATTTTCTAAAGAAAAGAAAAAGACAATATTAATATACACTTGTGTTTATTTAAAGGATAGTTTAAAATATTTTGCAACTGTAGTAAAGGTAGCTACTGTTGTTATCCAAAGCAATAACATCGGACTGTACAGATAAAGATTAACATTGGAAATTGCACAATGTGATTTTCCTATATCGGTAATTTAACAGTAATCTCTGTAGCAAGAGTCCCTGCTTCCAAGACCTCCATTTTCTGGTCCTGGTCCCTCCGTTTTTTTAAAATCTGTATACAGTTTTCTATATACTGGACTCTTAGTTTTGGGAGGAATGTGGTCCTGGATGTCCATTTTCAAAATCCTACAAAGAGGTCAGGGTAAATCATACAAGGTTGAGATTGGAAAATCACGCAGTGCAAATTGGACAATTGCACACAACAGAAATACTGTATACTTGATCAAGATTGTTCACTAATCTTACCCCAACTTTAAGTTCAGGACTGAGAATTTTTAAATACAGCAATACAGTGAATTCCTCCAGAATAAATAAAAATGTTGATCTAATCCAACTCAGATTTCTCATTATCTCTTGAAGTAAACATTTTACATCTATTTGATGTAAATCACCATTCCATGCACTATCAAGACTCCTTACAGACATGGATCAGTAATGTTGCCACTGTACAAATTGTCCAATTAGTTCTACCATCTTTTATTTCAGAAAAGTAAAATTCATTTATTTCAAAGATGCACAACCTGTCTGATCAAGGAGTAGTGTAGTTTTTTTTCCAATTCTAAATACATGTACACTGTATTATATACATGCAGCAATGTAAGAATTTTTTGTTTTACACAATATCCACTTTTGTGTATAAATCAACCTTTTATACTTTGTCCTTTTTCAAGCCTTTATTCAAGCTGAATTCCATTCTGAAATATGTTCCTGTTGAAGATAAATGTCCATAATTTTGCTGTGCACGTGGTTTCTCTTCTTATTTTTCTGCTCTCCTCAGTAATGCATCAAGTACTACTCTAAAACTCTTCCAGTTTACATTCTACACTTCCTGTATAATCAGTCACCCCTGTTGTACTGAATAGACCACGGGCTAGTTCCCTTTCATTGTCCTGGGATTAAAGACAAATTCCAATTCAACACCCAAGAAGCTATTTTACTGACCACCATCCCCCCCATTTCCAAATAGGCCAGTCAATGCAAATGAAGCATACTTTCTTTTTGTATCATCATTTCCTCAACTTCAATTAGATTTGTACACTGGTATGAACCTCTCTCAATACTAACCCCTAGGGGGGGCACAATAATCCACACTTCCTGGACCCCAGTCATCAAAGAGAATCTCACACCCTAAAGAATTGGCTATTTACAACTTCCTCCATGGTTCTTTTAGCATGAAGCCCTTGGGGCCCAAGTTTGGACCAAAAAGACTATCAGCTTGTAAAGAAATATCTACTTGTAATATGCCTATCTCTTTAATTGGTACTTAGTAGTGTTTGGAAGATGAATCTGTGAGAAGTTTGCTGGAGGCCTGATAAAATCCACTACTTGTAATAGCAACCATCCTAAAACAATTGCATTAAATGATCCCTACTGATAAAGACACTGAAAACTCCCTCCAAATATCTTATTTCAATTTCATTCATACATTTAAAAAAAAACACATGTCCATGTTAAAAAGTGTATGAAATATATTCCAATGTCGACACTCATAAATAATAGAAGGGTTTATTTGAAAAAAAAGATTACAAAACTTCAAACAGTATGAAGAAATAGTCAAAATAACAGTATTTTTTTATCGACCAAGACTAAATCGTACAACAATAAAATGTGAAAAGGTTAACAAAATTTTTTTTGCCAATAGGGCAGGAGGAATACCCGTTCAGTTGAGGCGTAACTGTAACTGAAATGATATGAATTATTATAAATTAGTTTTAAAAAAAGTATGGGAAAATATTTTTTTTAAACACAGATAAATTGATAATCAAATGTGTGATAAATCTTAAACTTGGGAGATTGTTCACAGCAAAATATACTGGAACAAAGAAAATTGTAGCAAAAGATGAAATATCAGAAATAAATTGGTTCATTGGTTTGGAGTTTCATGGCACAGCAACACAAGTAGGTTATTTGGTGCCAAGGCCATTGGAGTAAAGTGACTTGGCCATGGACAAACCACAGTAGCCAACCTGGGGTGGTCCAATGATAGGATTCTGAACCTGCACCCTTTCAGTTGCAAGTCCAGCATGTTAACCACTGCACCTCCTACCTCCTTTACACTTCTCTTACGACATGCAGGAGGCTGCATCTGGCCTATCCCCGACCCCACAAAAGGACAGAGAGAGACAAGACCTACCATATTTTCATGCCTGTATCCCATGGGTTATACAGGATTTTACATAACCCGCACCCCCATGTGGGGTATCTCGGAGGGCGGGCTATATCAGTTCTTTTTCACGCAGCCTAAAGTCATCAGCTTATTTTTGAATTAATAAAGCTACAAATTTTAATAATTGTCTGACTGGTCACACCACTGCCTTCATTACCATGTTCGTATTAATGCGCTATGTTTACAAACCAATAGCAAGTGACTTGCAATGCTCTTGGTGCAACGCTAAGTGTTTAACCTGCTATAACGAGACATCTGAAAATAACTGCCACAAAAATTACATGAATGATAAAGAATAGGAGGTTAGAAACCAGAAGCCTATCATTATGCATTAAAAATGTACACCAAAACATGTTTTGCAATAAAAATTCCCAATTCCAGGGAATGGGATGCCAAATTTTATTGTTGGAATCACCCCTGCCTGTAATTGTCATACAAGGCCAAAGTACATAAATTGAGGCATTTCTAATGGGAACCTGTCTTTGTGGACATTTCCATATAAAGAACATATGCTTATAAATGACAGCATTTCTGAACTTCTTTTCTCAAGTTCATGCAGCATTCAGCACAGGGGACAGTCTCCAACCCCAAACTGCCAATGTCCCCCTAACATTTAACAAATCCTCGTATCTTGATCAGTATAGGGGGACAGAGGTTCAAAAAATGTCTCCCCCAAAAGCTCCTCTAAGGTGCCAGACTGTCTATAATAAGAACACCTAACAATAAAGAAAAATTCTGTGGTCCCTTGTTTCTTTAAATTCAGATTGCACTTTATATCATCCAGGCACAATTATACACAATAATCCAAATGATATAAAGCATTAGTACCGTATGTACTCGTGTATAAGCTTATACCAACTGCAAACTGCATAGACCCTGATCTGCCATCTCATAATGCACTGGCAGATCTGGGTTTATGCAGTTTGTAAGGACTAATCACTAGAACAAACAACACAGACCCTGATCTGCTGGTACATTATGCAATGGCAGATCAGGGTCTATGTTGTTTACATTTGGACCTGGATTATATGCGAGTATAGATGGTAAATACAGTATATACTCACATACACATCAGATAATGTGCTAGCCGATCAGGATCTATGTGGTATGTTCTACTGATTACTCCTTATGAACCGCACAAACCCTGATCTGCCAGTGCATTATGTGGCAAAAGATCTGGGTCTATTCAGTTTGCAGTTGGATCTGACTCACATGCATGTATATATGGTATGTAATATTTGTCAAACTACAAAATACTCTGAATTAAGAGAAAGTGGGAGAGGAGATTTAACTGTGTTGGTCACCCCTATTTAAAAGGTGTCGCATACACTGTAACATTTGGTAATATTTGGAAATGTAGAAAATTGCAGGAACAAGTGAACAACAAACAGTACTAAGTACAAATAGGCATCAATGGCTTCCAATTGTGAAATGAAGCACCGCTAGTAGCTGTGCACACCTCTGTATATACCTATATTTGGAAAGGTAAAAAAAAAAATTGTAGGAACAAGTGAACAACAAACAATACTAATGACAATTAGGCATCAATGGCTTCCAACTGTGAAATGAAATACCTATAGCAGCTGTGCACACCTTTGTGAATACATGTAGCTTTGGAAAGGTAACAAATTTTAGGAATGAACAAACTATACTAAGGACATACAGGCATCAATGGCTTCCAAATGTGAAATAAAGCATCTCTAAAAGTTGTCAATATCTTTATGAATACCAACTAGTATAACTTCTTCAATATCCTTCCAACTAATAACTCGGAAATAATATACAAATTCGATTCTAGAAATCCTTTTAAGGTCTTTCTCTTTTTTTGGATTTTTTAACAATCAAGAATTATTTGAATAAAAGGAAAATTATATATTGCTGTCTAAAATTTATTCTTGTAAAGAGGTTTTTGATAATCAGTGATAAGGGGTTGTCAGAGTTTCCTCTCCCTGTTCCACTCGTGTTAGATATTTAGACAGTTATCTTAAGGTACTAGGTCATAGTGCAACCCCTATTGAAATGCTGAAAATTGCCAAACTGCGCAGTTGGGTAGTAGCTTTGTACAGGGTCTTTCATAATTAAGTGACCTTGTATCAAACCCTATCTACCTGAAATTAACAAGTACATGGATCTCCCAAGCTCAGTGTCACGGAATTGTGTGTACTTAATGTCAATGCATTATATATGAACGAAAATGTACTCGGTTTTCATTGCTGTGTACTGCATTACCCAAGGGTGGTTGTTGTTTTTAGCCATAGTTATTTCAAAATACTGAGTTTGGTTGACCCACTGCTGCATGCACAAAGAGCCTGCATTGAGATTTTTCCCTGCATACTTGTATAGTAATTGTCACATAAAACTCCAGAATTTCAAAAAAGTTAATTTTAAAAGTTTCATATATCATCACCAATTTCATTGGAGATGACTAATCCAATTAAAATTGGCATATCTTCCATATGATACAGATTGTTCTAAGTCTAGAAGACACTTGTTTTTTCCAATTTGGCATTACTGATACATGTTTAATCTACAAAAAACAACCATAAATTTCAGCCTCCTTCCTTGCACACCTAATCGAACATGACTTGGAGTGGTGATTACATACTAATAATGAAGCAAATCACATAATTGCCATTTAGGTCACAAAAAATTTAAAAAGTGGTTTAAAACAAATTACCAGAGTTCTGTAACTTTGGCAGTACTGAGGGACAGAATGAAACAGAAATTTAACAAGATAGGCTAGTTGACACTTACTGATATAATATATGAATTACGCTAGTGATGATCAAGATAAATGCACATGAAGAATATAAAATACAATATGGATACAATAAACGTATTGTTACATATATTAAACATTTATTGAAAGCAGTGTCGCATGTAGGATCTCACTGGCTGGGGATATTTTGTCCCCCATCCTCCAAATTATGGGGACATGACATTTCAAAGGGACAAACGAAAACAGTAGAATGCACTAGTAGTACTAAAAATTGAAATGATCTTTTTTGCTTTTACAGTTTTGCCAACTTAACTTCGTAGACTACCATTGTACTATCATCTTTTTCTTGGACACTTATGTTTCATAATAAATATTTTATCAAATGGTCAAGTAACTGACATATCTGAAAATGTGGTTCACTTGAAATGACCTTTACTATGGAATTTTCCGTTCACTTGAAATGACCTTCACTATGGAATTTTCCGTTCTGGATCTTGCTCTTATTTAACATAGTGTTCACTCATTGTCCACCAGCATTACAATAATTCCTGTTATTTTCTGAAATAGTTCTCTTTTAAAATTAATAATTCATCGATTAAATGACAAATTGTGTATTTACATAAATTTAGTTCCTTTGGTCATTAATTCAGCCTCAAAATAAATTAAATCGGCAGCGGCACATTTGAGCCTCAAAGCTCAAAAGCATGTTACAAAAGTGGCCATCAGAGTCTTTACATTGCAACTCGGCACACTGCCACAAACCTTGAATGTTTTCATTGCCAGATATATTGTTTTTAAATGGCTTTAAATTGCCACCTTACAGTTTTTATCACCTTTAGCGACTCTGGCCATTGCTAGCACCAAGATAGACATGGATGGACATGCACTAAAGAAAAGTGATAGGCATATTTTTTTTGTTTTTACCTGTAAAACCTCCTAGGGAGCACAGTGGTCAAGATTTGGGGAACCTCCCACCTCAACATGCCTAACACTGGGTGAGAAAGATCAGACGAAACTTGGACTATGATGAGGGGGTGTATCATACAAAATGATGTATATTCCATTCACTTTACAAATATCTTTAAACCATGCTTCTCTTCCATTTCCCTTCATAAAGAAGTTGGAGAAATCTGAGAAACCTTTTTGCATTTGTAGCTGATGAAAAGAAGCCAAAATTAATGTTCCACTTAAAGGTGAATAGACTTCAAAAATATTCTACTAGGGCCAAGTAAAAGACAAGAGTCCCTCGAAGAACCTGACACTCTACTGGTCAAAAAAGAATTTCCAGGAATTCAAGATAAGACCATTTCTTCCTTTTAACTTTCAAGTGTTGAAACCATCTCTGGTATTCTTCAGTGATAACAAGATTTTCAAATTAGCTGCTGTGGTACATATATTCAATGTCAGCCTGTCACCATTTTTATTTACGACAAAGAGGAGGTATCATTACAAATATTTTGGTGAAAACCCCATGTCGTAATGTTCATCTATTCAGGGGGAGTAGTGACAACAAGATTTTTAAGACAGTCATCATGGCAGCCATATTGGATGTATGACTGGAACCATTTTCAACTAGGTATCATTACAAGTTTTTTGGTGAAAACTATGTTGATATAACCATCCATTTGGAGAGTAGTAAAGATAACAATATTTTCAAAATATAACTTTCCATTCAGGTCGAGTAGCAATAACAAGATTTTCAAGATGGCTGCTATGTTGGCCATATTGGAGGTCAAATCAGCACCATTTTCACTTAGGACCAACTTGATATCATAAGAAATGAACTAGCTTACAAGTCTTCTAAAGTCATCTGTAAATAAATGTCATTTTCAAAAATTAAACAAAATCTAAAGAAATAAGAACTACTTGAAATTAGTTGTAGTAGTAGTAATAGTAGTAGTAGTTTAGCAATCTCATATCAAAGTAGGACAAAAGTATATATGTATAAAACAAAAGGAAAAAATTCCTGGCTTTCAAACAGCTTGAAAAAAATATTCTTGCTCTGATTTATAGCAAAGAAAACCCTATTATATCCATTATATTAGCTGAAAAAAATATTCTTGTTCTGATTTATAGCAAAGAAAAACCCTATTATATCATTATATTAGTTAAAAAAAATATTCTTGCTCTGATTTATAGCAAAGAAATCCCTATTATATCCATTATATTAATTGAAACAAATATTCTTGCTCAGATTTATAGCAAAGAAAACCCTATTATATCCATTATATTAGTTTTAAAAAATGTATCTTGAGGTGAAAGAGAAAAAATATCCTTGCTCAAAAAAATCCCAAGACCCCCCCCCCCTCCCTGAAATTAAATTGCCAGTTCCTGAGCCCTATCTGTGCAAATTGCTACTGTCACTGCAGAAATACTATCTCTAGCTGACAAAATATACCAATCCCATTAGTCCATGGCCAACTTGGAATAAGGATATGCCTTCTTCTTTTCTTTTTTTTTCTTCTTCTTCAAATCTTTCTCTCACACCAATGTAGAAACCCATTTCTCCTAAATTACTTTCAGAGGTCAGTGTCTGTTGCTGCTAAAGGTAGGTGACCACTGGTCATTAAGACCTCATATATTACTATCTAATAACTAGCTGCTCTGTCCTGACCACATGGACTAACCTGCTTCTCAGTGGTGGGCAGGTGCTGCTAATTGGTCTAATATTTCTTTAATCAGCAGTTTACCTGATACCTGCAGACCTGGGACCTGGGACCTGCCATCACCCATGACTTCATCAATAACAACTTGTTGTAGAAGCACATAAACACTGCACTCTTACAGGGGTACAATTAATTAAATTACCAAAAGCCACAAGATATACATATTCATACATATTTGACATTATCACCAATGCATAATATTCTCTTGCTAAAAAATACTCTTAAGAACTATTTTTGCTATTTAAATTCCACAAAATCCTTAAATTGTTTTCAACTGCATGGTGTTTGATTATGTATCAATAAATTACATCATGTACTGTATATACTCGCTTACAAGTCAGGTCTAAATGCAACCTGACTGTCATATTGGATGTTCATGTAGCACAATTTTATTTAAGAGCAGCTAGACCATGGCAATCCTGAAAGTAGTATAGGATGAGTAGTGATAACAAATTTGTGCTAACGGACAGTCAACAGACAACAGGCCATCCCATAAGCTCTTCTGGTCTATGACCTGTAGAGCTAAAATTACGGCAAGAATAAAATGGTATGTATGAATTGCTGTAATTCAGTCTTATAAAAAACTTTAATTCAACAAAAAAATATCCAAGTGTGAACATTTTACAGAAATTCTAGGTTCTCATCATATGTTCGCACTGTATCATGCATGCCATTGAAAATAAAGTTGTTAACTTTACATTTTTTTCCTTTTAGTATTCCAACCTTAATTTACTACCCAGTCCATAGTTATGAAAAGACGGCCCTAATTTTTCAAGCCAATGGGCTTCTCAGCTGACTGACACAAAAAGGTTAACTAATTGTAATAAATCTAGGTTGACCATGTGCATACAACACACTTCCCTTGAGGGCATATGTAGTAATCAGATCGTACATGCAGAATTGTGCATATATCTATTGTATAAATCTGCCACTGCATAGACGGACTAGGGTAATAGTAGTGGCACATGAAAATAAAAAAATTAAAACATCCTTGCCTTTGAGAAATGATGAATTACATAACTTACACAATAGGGATGCCAACAATTGATAATATTCTGATGATCGTTTCTGTGTAAGTAATTTCACAACATCAATAATTAAGCGATGTTCAAACAAAATTACTACTCCTGTAATCGGCTCCACCACATTACAGATATGGCGTGCAAAACATGTTCAATGTAAATTGTACACCAACAGATTTTTCTGAGCCTGTTTTAAGGCCGAACTTTATCCCATTCCCAATGCCATATAATGTCCATTTTTCTTTAATTTTAGGAAACAAATTCCCATTGAGAACTTCTTAAAAAAAGTATGATGTACTTTACCTAGAAAATTATTATAATAAGTGTAGCAAAGGGGTAGTCCAAGTAATTTCTGTGAATTAACTGTGTAAACAAAATACCGGTAGTCCAAGTAATTTCTGTGAATTAACTGTGTAAACAAAATTCAAAATTTTCCAAGCTGACCTTTTTTTGTGTGTAAAATTTCCAAATTTCATGAACCCATGGATCCCATTTTAAAAACGGTAGAAAAATCCATGACTGAAAGAAATTACAACAGCCATGGGATTGTATTAATTTCAAACAGTTATGAAAATTTCCACTGTGATCTGGAACTCCAGCTTTTGCATTAGTGATTGTACATTATAACAACCAACAGTCCACAGGAAGTATTTCCAGGACTAAGGGTTAACTAAATTTACAGCTCTGTTGGACTACAGACATATATTAAGGATGGCAAAGCAGTTGTATGGCACACAAAAAAAACTTTAATAAACCGTACATATTGAGTATAATATGAGGAAGACATGCACAATTACGAATTTGGGGCCAGGGGAATGGGTGGTAGTGATGATGGGAGCTTATGTCCAGAGAAAAAAAAATTACTTTCAAAACTCAGTTAATAGACTTCGTAATCAACCCTCCATTGTTCAGATTTACTATCATACCATTTTATACCAAAATAAAAAGTACTGCTGAATCTATGATTAACAGGGATCTATTTATAGATATCATATGATCCCATAACATAAAGAGATTCAAGAAATGGTTTTTCATTGCATATTCTGCAACTATAAAATTGTCTCTGGAAACTTTTTTTTTTTTTACCTACAACAATCAGAAACTGGTTAAACTGAGTTATTACTAATAAAATATCACATGATAGTAACGAGTCTATTAACCTGGATTGGTGGCATACTTTTGTTATAACTCTGATTATACATTAACAAATTCCAACCAATTAGCGTGTTCTGGAATACATTTATGATAGGTTTTCCCCATAGTGATATTTATTGGGTTTGTAACTCTACTAGTACTATTAACATAGCATAAAGAATGCACAAGGGTTCCAATGAAGAACATTATTAATCCAGAGTGACAGCCTGGCATGCAAGCATTTCAAAATCCAGGTTATTTTTTTTCCCACTTGTTTTGAGTAAAAGGTTTAATTTGTCCTTTTATTTTTCAAACAAAACATTTCTCTACTGGTGGAATGTATGACTTTCATAAGAAAAACTTTTTGCTCTTATAATTAGGTATTTATGTAACACCACAAACCATGTGCTGGTAATTTCTGTCATCTTTGCTTCCTCAATATACCAATCACATAACAACAGCTTGCTGTCTTAAACATTATAAATAAAACCAAAATATAAACTACAGCTGTCAATTTTTCTAATTAAGGGGACAATCTGTAACAGTTAATGTCAACCAGTGATATTAGATAAGCTTCATGTATAAAGCTTTGCTTTATTAACAATCAGCTGATAAACAAGTGATCCTTGTAGGATGTAATCAAATGAATCAACGGAGACTACTATATTGCATAATGTCACATTTTTGCTACCAAATGCAACTCTCATTTCTCTGTTATTTGTTTCTCATGAACCAAATCATTTGATTGGAAATGAAGTTAATTTCAGTGGGAAAAAACAAAAGTGATCATAAAAACAATAGTGATATTGTACATTGCATCTGTAATCTAGCTATTGTCGTTACAGTCACTCGAACTGGTACAAGAAATCTTAAAATTGTCTACTTGCCCTAAAGTGAGATCTTCACAAAAATGCACGATTTTTTTAAATGTTCATATTTTGTATGATCTTCCAGTGAAGTTACTAATTTAAGTTGCCAAGCTAACATTTTAAACTTTTCCAAATTTGTAAAACAAAAACAAGGCTTTCTATCCCTAATCATCAAAAGAGACTGTATTTTATTTAAAGACTATCATTAAGTAGTTTCCTTATATCCTATCTAGGGGTGAAACAATTCATCAATATATCGATGCATCGATACTTTTGCCATATCGATACACGTATCGACACAAGAGGTGAAGAATCGATAGAAAACGATATATATCCTATATAAGTTACTTTAATCTTCAGTAGTCATAATAATTTTTAATCGTTTGTCTTCTTATTCTTCAAACTAAGAATCGATAATGTATCGTATCGTTGGCTGTGTATCGTGAATCGTATCGATATGCGGCACAGGTGTATCGTTTCACCCCTAATCCGATCACCCGATCACAGCAACAGTTGGTCTGACTCACTGATGGGTTTTAATAGTACATCAACACTTGAAAAGTTGTATTGTGCAGAGGCAATGCATGAAATTCCTTGTCCTAAGACATGCCACAGCAACTAACACTGCCTAGCTTGGGCATTATTCAAACATACACCTTCTGGATGTGTGTCTTGCACATTAACCACTCAGCATTCACCACTCCTTGCAATAGTTGGATAAACAGGAGAGATGGATTAATGTGACATGACTGTAATTAAAATCCAATGAAACATCTCAGAACTGGCCACTGCTGGGACCACGAAGTTTGGCTGATTTATTGAAGAATTGTTTAGAGGTTCAGTTAAAATGGGTTGACTGGGCACTGAAATCTATAGCCAACTTGAAGTCAAGTAGATGCCAATTTATAGACAGACTGGTTTTGACAATTCCATATGAACCATTTGATTTTTAAGAAATAGTTCATGGTGGAGCATACATCTAGCAACTTTTATGCCATGTTTACAAATGACAGGCTCCCAAATGGCCAGTCACATGAACCTGTAAAAACATTTCTATCAAAAGTGGGCTGTAGTGAAACTCCGTTTAAGCATCACTTTAAAACAGGGGTGTCCAACCTTTTTGTGTGAGGTGCCACATTGCAATTTTTTCTCACTCATGGGGCCAGTGAGCAAATTTCAAAAAGATAAAGCAAAAGAAAGCACAAGATAAGGCACAAGTTACGAAACGTTGGCAGGCCAGATAGAAATCTTTGGCGGGCCAGATTCTGGCCCACTGGCCATATGTTGGACAACCCTGCTTTAAAATAACTTCCAATGGTGAACAGAGATGTCTTTTCACCAGATTGCCCTATGCTTGATAACCAAGTATTGAAACCAGTACAATCAAATAATCTTGCATTTTAATTGAAATTCAATTTCAATTTAATCCAACTAATTTCATGGTAAACCTTCAATTCTTGATTTGAAGCTACACAAACCAAAACTGCAACTGCAGTTAGATCCACATTATTCAGTGGACTCGTCCCATGAACAAATATTATGGTTAAATCAATTCTGCCCAGTACCCCAGACCAACAGCCAGATCTGGTGAAATTTGACTTCCCTGAGAGCTTCTCTAAATTATACTCCAGCAATTACTAGAATTACCCCAACAAAATTGGCCAGGGAAATTTCTCAGGCCTGACTCTCCCTGGCTTTGGAAGAGCTCCTCATGTTTCAAATTGGCCCCATTTTAGAAAGTCCTTTTGATGATTTGTTGAAGGCCAGACTAATATAGGATACATTCAAGCTATTGTCCAATAATATCAGGACCAGCAATGTTGACCACCCTCAATGCTTTAATCTTTGATGGCTTAACTGAAATATGGTTGGTGTTTGATACAATTAAATGTACAGAAATCAATTTAAAATGGCTTAATTGTTTAAATGCTTAAATGACCACAGAATTATGGGCAATTTTCATTGCTTCAACTGGGTTTGTCAACAATCTAATGGGATACCATACAAACCCCTGAAGTAATTTCTATAATATAATCAGATTAAACTATTGGCAAGTTCAAAGCAATGAAAAAAGAATAATCCAATACAAAATATTTTCTTAACAGCAGGCTGAGAATTTAACGTAAATTTCATTTTAACCAAAACTACTAGCAGATTGAGAACTTTACTTTTGTCTGCCTAGGGTCCAGTATGAATTGTACCCCACCTCCTGTCTTCAAAAGCATTTACCTGGCACAATTACAAGATAGCTGAGGATTATTTAATCCCTTCATTCCTTATAAATTTCAAACCATACCTTGTTCCATCAGCTTCAACTTTTTTAATTTGGAAAAAGGCAGTTGTCAACACAGAGTGCAATGTTAAAGCCACGCTATTTTTATGAGATGGAACAGCGTAATGTACATCATAAAGTGTATGGTTGTGACGCAGACACTTGCACATGTAAAAATAAATGTCAGCACATCCATATGCAAGATACCTACCACTATAACATATACAATTAAAATAAAGGAGATAAAACTACAGTGACAAAATTCTTTGAATCCTAAAAATGTCATATAAGTAGAATATAGACTTTTTATCCTTATTATATACAAAACACCATCAAAAAAAAGGAAATTGTTTGATTAACTCTTTTTTGTTGATCTGAAACAGATTAAATAAGTGTCAACATGTGTGACACTTTCCATTAGCAAGACTGCTGGCGAGTGTCTATTTTGGGGCAACTGCAATAATTAACCGGGTAAGCAGAAAAATCTGCTGGGCAAAATTTCTCCACCCTCATAATGTATCGAATCAGGTTGTGTATCACGATATGTATCGATAAGTGACACAGGTGTATCATTTCACCCCATTTTGGACAAATTATTCAGTTGTTAATCGGACTTAGAGATGTAGAATAGGCCCAATGCATGTGTCTCTGAGAAGGTCTTGGATTTTTTAAGAGTCAGTGTTGTACAAAGGATCCCAAGGGCAGGACAAAGGAAAATAGTAGTACATAATGCACTAATAGTGCTAAAAAAATGAGATAATCATAACTTTGACAGTTTTGCCACCTTAACTTTGTGGTCTGCACTGAACTATCATATTTTCCTTGGACACTGACATTACTGCAATAAAAGTTTTATCATGTGCTAAACTAACTCATGAGAACCATAGCATGCTTAACCTGAAATGAGTTGCACCATGGAATTTCCACTCCAGATCTTGCTCTCATTCAACTTTAGTATTTACTCATTATCTACCAGCATTTATTATAATAAATACCCATGTTTTCTATATTACTTTACTTCTCAAACTAATAAATCAATAATTAAATGACAAAGTGTGTATTTGCATAACTTTGGTCTCTTTTGTCATTTACTTCAACCTCAAAATAAATTAAATCTTCCTTGCCATAGAAGTAACTTCAACCTAAAAAATATGTTACACTAATGGCCATCAATCACTTTGCATTGCAACTGAATGACTACTACAAACCTTAAATGTTTTCATAGCCAAACTCATTTTAAAATAAATATTCATTGCCTTCTTACAGTTTGTATCACCTTTTGCAACTTTAGCCATTGCCAGCACCATCATAGACATGGATAGTCATTCACTATGAAAAGTTGCAGGCATATTTTTCAATTTTTTTCTAATGAACAAGTGCATTAAGAGGGGTGCACTGGGTCAAGATTTGGGGGACATCTAATGAAATATTGTGGGAAACCCACGATCCCATGCTCAGTGTTCAACACTGAACAGTGCAGTAATGTAAACTTTGTATTTTAAGGATTGTACCTATTTTTGGCCTTATCTTTGAATTGTTCATCTTTTTTGGGGGGGATACCTAATTTACCCAGCACTATAGCCAGCCAGGATTGTGCTGATGTGCCATTAAACCTGGTACATACATACATACATACATACATACATACATACATACATACATACATACATACATACATACATACATACATACATACATACATACATACATACATACATACATACATACATACATACATACATACATACATACATACATACATACATACATACATACATACATACATACATACATACATACATACATACATACATACATACATACATACATACATACATACATACATACATACATACATACATACATACATACATACATACATACATACATACATACATACATACATACATACATACATACATACATACATACATGCATGCATACATACATACATACATA
This sequence comes from Margaritifera margaritifera, assembly GCA_029931535.1. Lineage (NCBI taxonomy): Eukaryota > Metazoa > Mollusca > Bivalvia > Unionida > Margaritiferidae > Margaritifera > Margaritifera margaritifera. The sequence goes on along the minus strand of JAQPZY010000955.1, from coordinate 601,464 downwards.
CACACACAATCATTAATCTGATGTAACTGATGATCGATCATTACATTTTCTATAATTTGCAACACTACTGGTAGGTATCATCCTTGTGAGAACCACAATGTGGAAGTGTTTTATACAGTTCATTGAGCAATGTTACTCTTGGAAACATAACATGGTTATTCAGAAAGATTTTATTATAATTCTCATCTTATCCATGAATATTGTGAAGTAAAAAAAATCTAACCTTTTTTCTGCCCAAGTTACATAAAAAATGAACAATAACAAGTATGAAAATTAATTTTGTGTATTCAGTCCAATACAAATAAATATGTCAACTAATTATTATCTACCTTCAATTACAATGACCAATGATCCTCGAGTGTACTAAATCAAATCCTCCTTATGACGATGTTCAACTTTTGATAAACAGAATATCTTCTAAATTCAATACCTACAAATGCATCCCCTGATCACAAGTAAATGTTTGCACAGTAGAATGCAGTTTAATTTATGCTGATTATCTGAACTGTTCTCACTCATACATACTCTAACCCTGCATCCCATTAAATACAAACTAATGTCAGTAAAAAATCTGTAATTTAGACCACTGATTTTCAGGGGAAAAAATCAGTCTCCTTTGTCTTGAAGAGTATGCCAAACACTACTGGTAGGTAGGTAGGTATGCATGCATGCATAGGGTTCTACAATTTGTGTTTTACTGTATATGAACACTTTTCCAGAATTTTCTTCATTATGAATTATGTTGAACCTGCACTCAGGTGAATAAGAGCAAGTCCAAATAATGTAAACAACAAACTGTTTTGTGGACCCACCCTTGTGGATCCATCACCCCCATTCCTTTTGACCTTAAACAGTGCCCCCAAAACCATAACAAAGTGAATCAAGTTAGTTAAAACAGGGCAGAAGAGAACACAAAAATGCTCATGTTTTCTTGCATGAGCAGGAAAAGGAATCTCTTGCAGACCAAACAATAATGTATGGCATGCTTTCCAAGATGACTTGTTCAAACAAATTTCAGCCACTTTGATGAAGTGTGCATGCAGCAGCACAAAGCTGCAGACATACAATATGTGCATTTAAGTGGTTAACGTGCCTTTGTAATTTAAGCAACCAAGGTCAATCAAAAAGAAAATATAACCCATTCATTAGGGTTCATTCTAGGCTGCGACTTTGCACCAATGACCCTTATTTTTTATCTTTAGCGCAATAAAGTTCCGTCTGTGGCACCCATAGGATGCATAAAAAAGACCCAAGAAAATAGAGATAGAAGATCATTACAATCTACTTTAGACTGAATTGACAGCATTCCAAATGTCACACGATACAATGCATATATATACAGGGATATTCTGGCAGTAACACTGATCAAGGCTAGAATTTAAAATAAATTTCTTAGTAGCCAGAAGGATTAGTAGATCGGGAAATTTACTAGTCCTGTTGAATCTTCACTAGTCCTTCAGACAA